>LPNX010695754.1:0-40238 GCA_001517045.1 Pseudotsuga menziesii
CAACAAATACATATATAAGGCTTTATTTATTATTACTCAGACTAGACTTTCAGGACTATACTCACTTCATAGTTGTAGTCAATTTGCTAGTGAAGGGTGGCGGATGAAATTGACAAGGCTAAGGCAAAGGATGACTTCCTACTTAACATCATGACACTGTGGATATGGAAAGGGAATACTCACTATAACCAATGTCAGACAAACAACAATACAAGGAATGGCAGTGCCTCACAAATGGTTGAGTTGTTTAGAGAGTGCTTATTGAACTTCGGCATCATGTCTACATCAAGCTTGATCCAGGTTCATTAGGACCATCAATTTTATTCTGTGGCCTTTTTGGCCTATATCATCCTTTGGGACTTCACCAGTGCTTAAAAGCACAACTGATCGTAGCTTTCATCCGGGACATTTATTTTTATAAGGTCAACAATATTTGGAAATAGCATATTTTTAACCATTGTTTTTTTGGACCTTTTCTTATACTCTTCAAGGAGTCTTTTAGCATTTCATTGCTCTTGCCGTCTTTACATATGTTAAGAAACACAGTTTTATCATTTTATTTTCCATGGGCGCATGTCCAACATTTCCAATACAGGTAGTACATGAGCTTTTAGTTTTAGCCAACAACATCTCAAGTGACTAGGGGGAGTTCTGCACAGTGCCAAACATAGGGTTAACCGACCAGAATGATTTAGGCATACAATCCAACTTACCAAAGGCAAGTTTTGTCACCAACTCAGAGCCAAGACACAATATAAACAGGGAGGCTTGTCCAACAAAGGTTCTCGCGGAGAAAAAGGTCCTCCATACCATAAGTCAAGAAGTCAGTCGGGTTGAAAACTAAACTGGAAGGTAATGGATGGGTGGAGATAGTGAATGATGAAGCCAACACTAGCGAGCCAAAACAATGGTGGGAATGACTACCTCTATTCTCCCTAAGGAGGGTAAAACCAATGAGTATAGATCAGGAACTTCCAAGTCTAAGTAGGGACATCAATACATAATACAAGATACATCCAAGTCCATATAATTATGACCGCCAGATCATGATACCACAAGTTAATACATGTCACAAAAATCAGTATAAGAGCAATGATAACCATAACACCATATAAAAAGCGGAGTCATAATCATGCAATACAATCCATCTGAAACATCATCTGTCCAATGAGAAAGCACTGATATAAAACTGGGAATCAATAACTGCTCTGTAATGACTAAATGGCTACATCGGTCCTCAAATCTGAGTGTCCTGAGACTCAGTCTTGACATGGGAGAGTACAATAGTCCACAAATACAATAATGATCCATTAAAACTGCTCATCTCAGCATCTCATATGTAAGAGATCTGGCTAAAAAAATGTGCTGTGTTTGAAAAATAGAATATGGTAGCCTGGCTACTATATATGTGATAACAACGCGCAGGTGGAGGAGCGCAGAGGGAGCAGCATGAGAAGTGAAGGAGATGTGGAGCACTGGTAGGAGGATGGAGTGGCAACGAAGAGGAAGGACAACGATGGTGATGGCGGCAACGGAGATGAGGATGGAGGAAACAACAACATGGGGATGAGAGAGGGAGATGAGCTGAATCTAAGCTCAGGCCAAAGGAGCGAAGCCGCTCTGATACCACTTGGTACAACCGTATCCGGTTGGACTGTTAATAGTCGAATCTGAATTTCATGTTGAATGATAAATAGGAATAATATATTAGATGATGGTTATAAAAAATACAATAAGCTCGCCTTTATAAGGCTTGAGCAAGCATAGTGAAGGGTTACACCCTTTCACTAGTAACCTAATAAACTATTCATTTATAAATAATAATATTAATTAAATATTCACAACATTCCTCTATTGGAATATCCTAGAGCATCAACTACATTGACCTTGCTATAGATTGAACTCGTAAGCAGAAGTGTCGACTACACCAACTAAACTTTCTGAGCAGGAAACTGACAATCATCATCACACACCTTCGAGAGCATGCCTTAGCAAAACCCCCTCATGACTCCAGGTTTCAGAGGATAAACGGTTGGTAATGCTTCCACCCTTCCTAATAGAGTGAGGGTCAATGCCTACATCGACATAGTAATTGAGTTGTTGTTGTTGTTGTTCTTAAACTTTGTCATCAAATAACTAGTTTGGGCAACTGTGCGTATTGAATCCATGCACCTGCCTACACATAATAACAATGAACCAATAATAACTGTAAAACAATAATGCTTCACTTGCATACCATTCCTCTTTCGAAGTCCATGTCACCAATATTACTTTTGTACCATAGTATCCAACTATCACTTAACTCATTTAACTTGCGGGTTAGTTTCCCAACACAAGATCATGCAATATCGTGTAATAATTGATATATACATACTTCATTACTAATCGAAAAACAATGTAAAAGCTTTTCTATGTACCATGCACCTAGTATTTCATCCATTTATTCAATATTTAACTTGAACTAGTGTCCACGTACCAAAATATTTCATTTAAATTTGCATGCTAGAGGTAAAATCAATGAACAACCATCATTACAAACAAACACTTGTAAGTTGTAAGTCTACACAAGTGAATCACTCCACTACGAGGGTGCACATGTCATGCTCCAAGGTGATGTTGTACACAATAAGGGCTCCAAGATGATTTAATTGCACAAGGTGTGTTCACACCTCTCTATACAAGCCCACATAGAGTCCATTGTTGATCCTAAGCCATGTACACCACTAGGTCTACTCCCAAGTTCCCATGCATGAACACTGTTGCAATCTAGGTGTCCCTAAACCAACTCTAGGCTTCCATACAAGAATCCAAGCTACCCCATGCTATCTAGGTCTGATGCCCACCACCAAGGTGCACAATGCACCTCCTACTAAGTAGGGTGTTCTCCAAGCAACTGAACCTCTCCATGTGGCCATCATGAAAGATGTCCCCCAGACTGTCAAGAGAACTCCAATGCCCTATGGAGGAATGCTAAGCAAGCACCCAACTTAGGTAAAGCAACCACTGAACAAGCTATCTCCAATGCGCAAATCCCTCTTGGACCATCTCCCATGTGTTAATCCATCTTGGAGCATCCAAGGGATGAACATACACGATGTATCACAAAATCCATCAAGCACCCCCAAACATGGTGTAAACACTTTTGGAGGAGCCCAAAAACTAAAAAGAAACAAGTCCACATTACCAACTTCCCCTCTACTTCTAGAGGTTCATCGGCCTTGGATGTTAGGGGAGATTCTATTGAGGCACCTTGCTTCTGAGAACTGTCCAGCATAGCCATATAAGCCCAGGTATTCTCCTATGGATATTATCAGATCCTGTATTGGTCTTGTTGGTGTGGTGGATGATGATGCAGTTGGTCTCCCCAGTTCTGTTTCAAGCATTGATACAGACATGCGATAGCACCGATCTCCAGTCTCGGTTTCCAGCATTGGTCTTAATGTTCCCTTAAACATAATTTGTACATGTACTTTGGTCTTATACTTTAGGTTTACCCGCTATAGCTATGCTTATAATATGATAATGTTTACTTTGTTCACATGATTCTAGCATTTTAGTGTTTAACTACTTTTTCAGTCCCTAGGGTTCTTTCTACCCTAGTTCTTTTTTATTCTGCTGGATGTAATTTGGAGTCCCCTTGACTGACTTTGGTTATTCATGGATATTAATATAATTTCTTTTTCTTAGTGAAAATATTGCTAAGATACTTTGGAAATTTTCTACATTTTCTAGATTTACTTGCTATGGGATGTTCCCCTATTCAAATTGGATGATCACTCAACTGTTGTGTGTCAGTGCAGGTACTATTAGTTCCAAGTGATCCTCTAGATTCACGGAATATCATGCTTGAAGGTATATTGTCCATTATTGACTGTTTCTGAGTTTATGGCTTCTTTTTGTCATCAAGATTGATTAGACAGCATACTTGAGAGATTAAAATTTGGCAACTGTGAAAATTTACGTTTTGATTCTCTCTAGTTTCTCTAGAATATATCCCAAAAATAATTGTGCCATTTGGAGGAACTGGAATTGGATGACATTTCTAGATTCTCTATTTTAAAAATTGTATACAGGTCACCAACTGGTCATTATTACTGAGAACATTCTGGGGCTGTAATTAGTGATCCTTTTTTGGCACCTATTTTATTGGATTATAGTAATTGGAGAGATTGAGTATTTTGTTTGGAATGCTCTGAATTTTATATTCCAAATTCTTTATGTCTATAGTATTGTATATGGCTATTTTCTCTTACAAGTGACCGAAGGTTCCTTTAACTTTTCATGGGATCTGCAAAGACCATATCAAACAAAAACAATTTCAAAGAGCAAGAACTTGCATTGACTATTTAAACTTATGTTTTTTGTTATGCTTACTATTAGTTGCAAGTTTTTATCGTTTGTGAAGGATCCTGCTCAGTAGCACATTATCATGTAGTCATGGATCAACATACTTAGTGTCGCTATTCTGTTGGCCCCATTGTGGAAACAAGTGATTTAATACTCTATTTCTCAACAAGTAGCACATCATCAGGTTGTCATGGATCAACATACTCAGTGACACTATTTTACTGGCCCAATTGTGGGAACAAGTGACTTGTGGAACGTGGTAGGTATGCTCTATTTCTCAACAATTATGAAGCTTGAATTCTTATAACTTCAAAGCATACACTGTTAGCTCAGATAAACTCTAAAGACTGATCCACAGCTTGTGTAATAGAATTGCTTCAACAGGGACCATTAGGGCATCAGCTTAAAGCAAGCAATTATATTCTTTACGGAAAAAGGATAAATCCCTTGGAGTCTTTTGCGATACATAGGAGTCCTGGCTGGATTCCAAGGAGATATAATAGCTTGGACAGATCAGCAGAGGGAACTGTAATGGATCTTACATTTATATTACATTAGAGGCTTTGTGCCTATTTATATGGAAATTATAGTTTTTAGGTGTTTCCTTTCCTTAGTGATATGATATTCTACTTTCTTTTGATACCCATGTTTTACATTTGTCATTTTGCCATTTTACCAACTTTGGTATCTACATAAAATGTAAAACTGTGGACCTGGTTGCTTTATTTGGTTAGTAATTGACTTCAATGAATGGTATTATGGCCAAATTATTTATCATTCCTTTCAGTTGACATCTGCACAGGATGTTGGTCTTGCATATCAACAAACCAAAACTGATATGTGATCCCACTTTGCTCTTGGTAAATGTGCTCTGCAGAATTGTAAACATGTTCTAGTCCTGAGCAGATTGACCTCTGTAATTTTTCTGGAATCAGGAAATTAACAAATTATCTAGTATAGCATGAAAATTATTTTTCTTTACTCTTTTTGTATCAGAATATTGAAATGTGGAGATGACTAAATGACAATTCAATGTGCATGTTTTGTGAGACCAGTGCGGGCAGGAACAGGTGGTGATGAAGCAGGGATTTGGGCCGGAGATCTTGTAGGTACCCATTTCCTGTATCCTCAAAATTTCTGATGTTTGGATTTGCTATGAACGAAAGCTTTCTCAATTATGCCATTTTGGATTGCAGAGCATGACAAAGAACTCAACTTTTTATTAGCTGGGATTCTCTTTTGAACTTTTTCATTTTCAAAATTGATTTCTTAAAATAAATTAGTTTCCCTGTTATACTATTGAAGAAATTGACACACAAATTTGAAATTTGACATAATTGGAAATGAACAATCTGCTTAGGAGAACATTTTGGAGTTGAGAGATGGCCTTGTTATCCAACCTCCATACATGCACAGACACTGGATGCGTGCCCTCAAGATTCCGTTTAGCCAGTTCTGGGTGGGATCTCACAGAGTTTGGGTACAGACCAGTCATCTCATCCAGCAATCAAATAGGGTTTTCCGGCTATGTCAATTACAGGAGCTGGAGTCAAAGGTGCATCTCATCTTACGATGCTTTTTCTACTATGAGATCTGAAGGAGGTACTAGTGTCTATATTGGGACTCAGGGACTTCTCTTTCCACCTTCTTTTGCTATCTCAATCAGATATGTTGTGCTCTCAATATGAAGAAGGTGCTCAAAGACAAATCTTAGTCTCTCCATACAATGGCCCAAGCGAAGGCCATTAGGAGTGTTACCTTCTGCTGGCTGGAATAAGTCCTGTATTCTACGTACAAACCCTAGGCTGGATTTACTCTGGCTCTAGGGGGATTTCTCTAAGATCAAATCACTAATATGTCTATCAGCACAAATCTGAAAATAAGATCAGTGATTTGTGTGTTTAATGATCCTCTTTTGAATAAAAGGATGAGAATACAAGCAGGACTGAGTGTCTTGTCCTTTGGGCAGTTGGAGTCAAAGCAATACTTGAGGAAGAAGTTTATAACACAAAAGGAAATCAACAAGTTATGTCATACATGATAAATACAAATGCCAAGACATGATTAATAACACTTAGATTGTTAGTTCTTAGTGATTAGAATTTGAAGGGCTTAGTGGTTAGAACCATTGGAGATTTCCTTCTATTTCATGATTAATTTCTTTAGATGTAAAAAGAAAACTTAATTCTGGAAGTTACTGAAAACAGTAAGATGCAGAAAATTCCAGAAAAATGACTAAAAATAATACTTGAACTTATGAATTTTTCCCAACTAGTTGCTGCTAATCATGAGTTATATATTGTTGGAAAATGAAAATTGCAGCAAAGTGATTCTTTCTAAATGTGAAATAAAACAATGAAATTTTTTAAAAACTATGTTTGGAAATTTTCTTATTTTTTAAGAAAATTCAAGGTTGCAGAAATTGAAGTGAATACCTCACGAAAAATTCAGCATTAGTGTCTAATCATGAGATAAACACTAAATCTCTCAATCTAGATGATATTTTTTTCTTTTGTAAAGCTGCAGATTCTATTAAGCTGAAAAACAAAAGTTACAGGTGTGACAAAAACCAGAGGGGGCCGCAGGTGGTGAAACCACCGCTCGAGCCAATAAAAAATACAGAGCCGTCTGGAGAGGCTGTTACAGATAGAGTCCAAAGGCTTAGGAAGCCAGAAGCACCCGAGACTACATACATTTAAACTATTTGTTCTGCCATCCAACAAAAAACATAACTGCAACTAAAATATCCACATATAACAAAGATATATGAAACTACAGTCTGAACCAGGGGAAGACCACGACGCCGCTGAGTAAATGAACAGAATTCAGGGGGGAGGTGTCTCTTCCAATATGGGGCAAGCCCACCCACCCTCCTCGGAGTTGCTGACAATGTTGGTGGTGGGAGCCTTCCCAGGCGAAGGAGGCGTCTGGATGCTTGGCCCCTCACCGAACCAATGTCCACTGACCTTCCTCCTGTTGCGTTGTTGCATCCGACCTCCATGTTACCGACTTGTCTTGAACCGCTGGCCAAACACTTCCAAGCAAAGGTGGCATCCAGGCTACTGAGTTGGTTGTCCATCTCGGTCATTTTGGCCTTGACTGAAAGGATAGTGTCACGAGCCGAACTCCAACTCCCCAGCGTATCCTCCATGAGGACTCCCGTGTCCCATCATATTTTTAAACTGCAACTAAAATATCCACATATAACAAAGATATATGAAACTACAGTCTGAACCAGGGGAAGACCACGACGCCGCTGAGTAAATGAACAGAATTCAGGGGGGAGGTGTCTCTTCCAATATGGGGCAAGCCCACCCACCCTCCTCGGAGTTGCTGACAGTGTTGGTGGTGGGAGCCTTCCCAGGCGAAGGAGGCGTCTGGATGCTTGGCCCCTCACCGAACCAATGTCCACTGACCTTCCTCCTGTTGCGTTGTTGCATCCGACCTCCATGTTACCGACTTGTCTTGAACCGCTGGCCAAACACTTCCAAGCAAAGGTGGCATCCAGGCTACTGAGTTGGTTGTCCATCTCGGTCATTTTGGCCTTGACTGAAAGGATAGTGTCACGAGCCGAACTCCAACTCCCCAGTGTATCCTCCATGAGGACTCCCGTGTCCCATCATATTTTTAACCAACCAATAATGGTTGATCTTGCCTCCACCTCTCCTAGTAGCTAGGCGCACATTCACCAGATGCCCTTCCCAGTCATCAATTAAAACTCGAACAGGCATTGAGATGCCAACTTCATAACCTTGCTCCGCCATGACACTGAGCCCACATTGCGATTTGCCTCGGCCACTGCTGCCCCTTCTGGGGGTTCCCCTTTGCCTGGACATCTTGAAAAGTCGAGTGCCCAGATGCCGATAATGGGGGTTGGTGGAGCTATATAACCAATGGATGCGGGAGAAGATGTAGATCCAAACGGCTGTTAAGGGCACAGGTGGATAATGCAGACCATTAGAAAACACCAGACCACAGGAAAACCCCAGACCACAAGAAAACACCATACCATAAGAAAACACCAGTCCACTGAAAAACACCCATTGCGATGCACCGAATGGTAATGCAACGTTCAACCATGGCTTGTCGTTTAACTTCATATCTCTGTACCTGCTGAAACTTCACACGCGTGCTAACCGCCATAAGATCTAGAGTAAATTCGATGGAACAAGCCCGAGCTTTGGCCAGCCTGGGACTAGATGTTCTCACCCACCCGCGCAGTGAGGTTGGGGGGCAGCGGGGGAGTATTAAAGGCCTCGGCATGCGCGGTGCCACACATCTGACTCCCAAACCGAGGCGCCATGCGTTGTCGGTGGGGCTCGCTAGCACCCGCATCCAGGTCTCAATCTAGATGATATTCAATGAAGTACACAATTCATTTTATTTTTTGCAATTTTTTAATGAAAAATATAATTATGAAATAAAAGAGTAAACAGTGATAGTAATTTTTAGTTTTTTATTCTATGTCAATTTTCCTAAATAAAATTGATCTAAGCTATTATTAAACAATAATTAACAATTTTCTGAATTTTAATAATTTCTCTATGAAGAGAAATTTCAGAAATATAAAAAGATATATTTAGGGTATTCAAAGTCAACCAATAGATTTAGGTGGAATTCAAACTGTCTTTTGGATTTTTCTTTTAGGTTTAAATTTCATAAACTAAAACAAAGAAAATATGACAGATTTTGATTTTATTTTTATGGATGGTTGCAAGAGAAATAAGAGAGACAAGTGTCTTACCTTTCTTTTTTTTGGGGGGGGGCTATGGAGTCAGCAAAGCAATTCTCTAATGGACTTGTTACACAAAGATCACCTAGGAAGAGTAAGTGTTCAAGTCTTCCAACGCTTCATAGATGTATTAGAAGTTATAATCATGCAGATCACAAAGGGAGGATGGATGACTCCTCTACTTTTTACTTGAGTGAAGCTCTACACTCGAAGGGGTTAGATTTGCAAAATCTTATTGAGGTTTAGTACAAAGAAAAACCTCCCTCTATGCTAGAACTTCAATTAAATCTATAATAAAACCTTACCATAGAACTAATCCCTTTTGACAATATTTCCCTTAAAGTAGCCCAAGAGAATTAGAACACAATGCTAGCACAATGTTTCCTCTAATAGAGCCATGAACAAGAAAAGTACTATCAACAATGAGAAGCTCCAAGATATGACTTTCAAACTTTAAAGCCAAATAAAATTTTACTATAGAATACGTGTTTTGTACAAAGATAGTTCTCTTGTCGTACTAACAACCAACGAATGAAATGAGAGAGGAGCTTTCTTTTCATAGTTTTAGAAGCTCAAAGCCTCAACCTCTTCTCATTTTTTTTTTACTTCTAGAATACGAAAAACCTAACTAAAATTTAAAAGAACCTACCAAATCCCTCTTGACATGGAAAATCATAATAAAGATACCTCTAAGTGGTTGACAGAGGTCAAAAGGAGAGGGATCTAGCTCAAGGAGGGAAAACGACTTGCTTAGGAAGGGACAAATGGTTAACAAGGTTTGAGGAGGATTCCAACCCTTCCTTGGTACATGTGGTCCTAAGGAGGCTTCTGAGGCTTCCAATTAACTCCAAATTGCTAGGGGAGAGTTCAAACAAGGTCAAACAAGGCCCAATTCAAGAATCGAGTGAGGAAAGGGAGCCACACATGTGAGAAAAGGAGGAACGACTCACATATGTGGGCTTTAGGAGGGATGTTTTCCAAGCTAGACGAGGTTGTTTGGAGTTTCAAGGGTCTAGATATGTCTAGGAGGTTCCAAGGGTGAGAATAGACACAAAAAGTATGGGGGCATGAGCCTAGGAGGCTAGCTTAGGTGGATGCATCGAGATGCATGAAATTTGCATTAAAATATGTTGAGGGTCTCACATGAGAAGGGCGAACTTTGAGCTATGAAGTTAATGGAAAATTAGAACATTAGACTTAGGGAAGCCATGTCCTAACCTTTTAAACTGTCTTTTCAACCACTAGGATGTTAGAATTATCATGTAACCATGTGTAAGAGGGAATCCTAAGACTCTAGTCTCTAACTTGACATTGCATAAGTGTCCACGGTGACCATATACATGAAATCTTTACATTACAGTGAATTATAGGGCTCAAGCGCTCTATACATGGCAAGTTGCACCTAGGAATTGTCCCCGACTTGGAGGATTTCGAGTGAAAAAAACCTTGGATTATTTACAATCATGAAGATGTAAATGATCCTCTGTAAAAAACACTCAAGAGACATGTGCAACCATCATAGGGGAGCTGAGTATATGTTGTAATTGGCCCTTTACATATACAAGATACATCTCAGTTACTTCTTAGATTTCATTACATTACATCACAACCATGGATCACTGGATACAATGATACAGTTTTCGTGATTGGCTTAGACAAGCCATACATTGAGCTTCATCTAGATCATCAACATCTTTACCCCTGGATAAGTCCTTGTACAATCTGAGGGGTAACGGTACCTCAAATGTATATTTTATTTATAGGTGTTAAGTTTGAAAAGTTCAAGGCATATCAAAGAATAAGTAAAACTATAAATCATGAAATGCACAAATGAATTTTTTTGTGACCAAATGTCCCTTTTGTGGAATAGATGCCAAATGTAGGTGGATCTTAGAATTTCAAAGAGGTTTTTTCTACTATTGTCTAAGATTCCTTAAAATAAAAGAATATGAAGGTGTCACACAATGCAAAAATGTGAATTTTACAAATAAAAGAATTAGAAAATGAACTATTGAAACAACAAAAAAGATATAAAGATCTTTGGGATATACTTGTTGAGGAATTATCAGAAAAAGAAGAAGTAAACTCTCACCTAAGGGGCCTTAATCAAAAGTTACTGGAACAAATAAAATGCCTAGTGATGAAAAAATGGAGAATCTAGAACCAAAAAATAAAGTCAACAAATCATAAAATAATGGAGAATTTTTATGTTTAAGTAAACATAGTCAAGATCTACTTACACAAATAAAAAAGCTAAAGCATGGTATGAAGTCATTACGTGAAGCGCTAGATCAACTAGTTTGCAAGGGATTATTAGTTGATCAGGGAACAATGATAGGTAAGTTTAAATAATTGAATCGTTAGATGTGAAAGCCCAAGCATTGGAAAAAGGAACCAATACAAGTCCAAGCGATTTCCAAGACCAAAATGATACTTACGTTCGAATTTGATCAACACATAAATCCCTACAAGTATCAAAAGATGGAAGCTCCACAAACAATACACAAGAGACTAGGATGTCTTATCATCATCCAAATCACAAGAGTCGTGGCTGACGACAAGGTCAAAAAGAATATAAATATCACAGATAGATGAATTACAGTTTTGAAAAATAACAAACACAATGTCAACAACTTGTGTGGAAGCTGAAATTGAAAAGTTCCATGAAAACAATTGATCAACAAAAAGTTCCAACGAAGGTCATCTTGGGATGGATCAATCCATAGATGATGCAACGATTATGCTTAGGTATTCAAAGATTGTATTGTCTCTTATCATCAATTGTCATAGCTACAAGACCATAAGATCTTGAGAAAACAATTCAAGCCAAGGCTATAAATAAAGTCTTTCCATATATATATATATGCTTTGAGGACAAAACAATTTTAAGGGGAAGGCAATGTAACACACATAAAATATTATAATAACAATAAATAGTAAATACTAATAATTAATAATAATGATAGTAACAAATATCTTACTGAGGGGCACAAACCTTTGTGAATAGTTACCAATGTGCCTTTAGGATATATATATATATATATATATATATATATATATATATATAGCACTCTCATTGTATCTTATAATGATACCTCATTATTCATTATTATTGAACTATATTTACTATCTCATATGGATTATTGTGTACTATCCTATTTAAATTTTGATATTTGTTATACGAACCAAATTGGTTAATTTCATCTTTCTTGTGGATATTTGGCTGTCCATAAATTTTGGGAGGTTGAGGATTGTGAGGAAGAATTTGCTTTTTAACTGAGGGGTCTGGAGATGAGGATTAAATGGCATTAGTAACCAGATTAATGATTTTGCTAATAGGTTTTTTGGGAAGGGGTTTATATGAAGAAGAAGATAAGAGCTCCAGTGACTTGGCTTCATAATCAATCATGTTCATTATGAAAGTGGAATTGCTTTAGCAGCATTAAGTATTCATCCTTAGAGAGGTTAGTTTTGGGAAGTTTGGCTGATTTAAGAATCCTAGAGCAATCTTGCCTTATCTGTTTTGTTTCGTGAGAGGGTATGTGGAAGGTAACGGGTTCAATAGAGTAGAGCATGTCTCCAAAGGGAATGCAATTAGGGACTATCACAGAATAAATCATTTTTGAAGCAAATTGAAGGAGGGAGAATCAAGGACAAAGGATGAAAGGTTAACTACAGTGGTCACTTGTCAACAGGATGGTTCCCTATCTCATTAGGTGTACCGTAAAAAGACCTACAAAGATAAATACCTCCATGCCCAATACCACCACCACCCCACTCTAAAAATCCATAGCTCATAAGATCCTTGTCACTAGAGCCGTGCACATATTGAAGCCCCAACATTTAAATCAAGAAAGTTCCCACCTCACTAAATTCCTCCAAGCAAACAACTATCCTCAAGAACAAATTAGGACTGTTTTTTATGCCACCCTTCACCCAAAATCCAAGCATCCCAATCCCAATTCCCCAACCTGAGCATTAATTTCTCTCCCATATATCCATGGCGTTATTGATTGCATCTCTAAACTCTTAATAAAAAAGAATATCAAAACAATCTTTATACTACACGAGACCCTCAAACAATTATTTAGAAGTATTAAAGACAAGTCCAACCTTTTTCTCTTCCAAGGGGTCTACCAAATTCCTTATTCCTATGGGAAAACCTAGATTGGACAAATTGGTAGATCCATACATGCTCATCTCAAAAAATGTATCACTGATTCTATTTATAATCACCTCAATAAATCGGCTATAGTAAAGCACTCCTTTAAAACTAAACACCATATCTACTTTAATCAAACTAAAATCCTTGCTTCTACCTCTTATTATTCCTCTTGCCTTATTAGGGAAGCTCTAGAAATATAAATGCACAGAAACAATTTTAATCGAGAAGATGACTTTAAACCGAGCCAAACTTGGAAACCCTTAGTCCACTGTCCAGGGCATTAACCCATTTCATATCTGTCTTTTAATATTAATATTGTTTACCTTCGCATTCCCTACCTGCCCTGCCCTTCATTTTTCATTCATTCCCTCCCACCGCTCCCCCTCTCAATTATAAATGCCTCTCATGCTGTTATCATTGTTACCCTATCTCCCTTGCCAATATGTCTCATCATTCTCTCCCCTCTCTCCCTTTGATCTATTTTGATGTGAATCATTCATTTCCTCTCGTTATTTCATTTCTGGTTAATTACAATCATTCCTCTTTAGCATTCTTGAAAGGTTTCCTTCATTTAGAGTTTCATCTATTCGATAGCTCCCTTCTTCTAGATTGACTTTTCCCCATTTATTCTTGTAATCCTCAACCAATTATTATTCATATTAAATATTTCTTAATGGCTATCTTCGACTCCTATCTAAGCCTGAATGGCTATTTACCGTATATAATTGGCCACCTCTTTTCTATAATTGGAAGCATTATTTTGACCTTAATGATGGGTGGGGTGTCCACTCCAAAATTTGGCTGTTTCTAAACTTCAACATAATGAAAATCCAAAAGCATTGACATAATGATTAACCACTCGATCACTGTGAAAACTTCCATACTCATATTCAGTTCTTTTTCATTTCTAGAGCAATGTTATTTGTAATGTTTTAACTCACTCAATTAATATTCTGTAAATATGGTCGATGCTCTTTGTTTCATATTGTAATTTAAATAATTGAAAATTATAGCATAATACAGAGTGAGATTCAATGATAATGGTCTTTTCTTAATCTTTCATCAATTGCTTCCTGCATTTTGTTTGGCTGAAGTATTGAGTTCATTGGATAAAAGTTCTGTATGTTGTCACGATGTGAAGTCGTTATATATATATATATATATATATATATATTCAGAAGATACATCCTAGGTTTTCATAAGATGAAGCCATTGCTTGAAAGGCAGTAATCTTTCGAACTTCTTTTATCTGTGGTTTTTGCTGACCTACTTCACGATGTGTGTTCCTTTTCATTCAGGATCTTCATTGATACCTATAATATCTCCCCTCAATTTCTCCATGGTCTCCCTTATGGGTAGTAAATTCGTGGCAACGATGTTATCATGATCAATTAATAGGATTGTAATGCAATACCCATTTTAATTAATGAGTAATTGAGTATGTTCTCTCTTTGGCATTCTCCGTGTTTTTTATTCATTTGCTATCTGCTATTCAATATAGGTGCGTATGTACCAAAGATATGCTGAACAAAACTCCTGGAAGTATTCGCCAGTTTCCTGCACAGAGGTATAACTGGTACCCAACTTCTAATGGACTTTCTTGCTATTGGAGTTTGAATTGAAATATATGGATTTTGCAAACTTGTCTTTCCAGGCTGAGAAAGGTGGTTTCAAGCAGTATGTCATGGAAATAAGAGGTGAACGCGTCTACAGTAAGCTAAAATATGAATCTGGAGTTCACCGTGTTCAACGTGTTCCTCAAACAGAGTCACAAGGTCGTGTTCACACATCTACTGCTACAGTTGCGATTATGCCCGAGGTAATTTCTAACAAACCTTGGAGGTTTTACTTATGCTGTGTTAATATTTAGATTGAACCACGGTATAAATAACTTCATTTTATCCATTTTGTTGTGGTTTACACATCAAACGGGTAACATTTCTTGACATTTAGCTATAACTCATTCGTTTGACGACGTAGTCAGGACTCAAAATTGGTTATACTCATGAGACATAAATCATGGAAGTGGTCACTAATGAGTAATACGTGTACCTGGCAGGTACACGTATAACCAGGGGGGATTCTAGGGGGAATTCTAGGCGTACCTCTGTCTCCCCGTCCCCCCGAAATTTTCATTTTTCACAATAAAAATACATGCAAATTAAAATATTAAAAAAGCGTTTAAAAAATTAAAACATAATTAAACGAAAATTAAATTAAATCTTAGACTAACCTAAGAGTCTAAGACCTTCCTAAATGCTATCCTCTCATGATTTCATTTCATAATCATATTGCAACTAAACTTGGAGCAGTCGTCACTGTTCTAACTTCTAACTTCTTTGTGTTCATTGTTCGGTATCTATTTGACTATTTCAGACTTTAGCATTTGTTGCATTATCTTTTACAAATTTGAAATTTGAATTTAGATATACTTTGCATAATGATAATTATGATATTTAGTTTTTAGTTTTTACATTGGTATAGTAACATAGTTCAATATCATTTACAAATTTGAAATTTGATATGCTAACAAGTAATAGATGTACACCCCATAATGATGAATTTAGTTTTTAGTTTTACTTTTTACATAGTAATAGTTACTGTTGGGATTTATCATTTTTATATTTTAAATTAATTTTTATGACTCCAACGCCCCTCCGCTTCCCCAAAATTTTCCTATAATTTGGGGTAGCTTCCACACGTCCCCCTTGTGCGTTTCCCCGCTCCCACGCTCCCCCGCCCCGGAAACTCCGTGGAACATTGGAGAAAAGTTCCTCTATGAAGCTGAAAAGACACATGATATAAAATTGAAGCAATCTCCACCAATGGTACAAAGTTCAAACACAACTAATCCATGCTGCTGAGTGAAAGGGCATGGCAAACTGATTGCGCAAATTTGTTTTCCATGAATACCACATACCTATGGATCGCCAGAGTTGGATACCAAGGGAAATATGTGCACCCTGATAATGCCAGAATCTGCAAACTGGTCCATAGAAAGTCCATAGGTGTCATGAAAATGGTCCTCTGACACCCCATACAAAATATGGTATAACAGGTTGAACTTTCAGTCATAGCCTTCAACTTTTCTTACCATGCCAGGTTTGTGTAGCTTTTAATTATAATTCCAACTTTCATATATATCAGTTGAAAACATATGAATGTTACTAAGAATATAGGCTTTGTGGAGTATGGCAGATGAAGTATTTATAAGAACCAAGTTCATCTAATATTTTCCTTGATCTCTTGTCCTTTTTTATTTCATCATACCCGGGTCAACATTTGTCTACTGATATATAATAAGGTCCACAAAATGGTTGGCTGGTATATAGAAATGCTTTTTAAAATTCAGAGATATAGTTTTCAATGCTTTGTTGACTATTTTTGGCAGGTTGATGAGGTTGAAGTGGTAATAGATCCCAAGGATATAGATCTTTCGACTGCACGATCTGGTGGAGCTGGAGGTATGTGGCTATAGCTGTATTACAGTTTCCTGCGTTTAAATTCAATCTTGCAAGTACCCATACTACTATTTTACTACAGTTCACTAAATGAATCATGATGTGATTATTACAGTTTGCAGTCATTGTCATATTGAGATTTCTTTTGATAGGAACATTTCTGAAGACTGTATAAATTGGCATCTATGCAAATGTGAATATCGTTTGGGGGCTTTATTATCAACTTGAATGTTTCTTGGTTAATGTGCAGGTCAGAATGTGAATAAGGTTGAAACTGCTGTAGACCTTTTCCATAAGCCATCAGGAATTCGCATATTTTGCACTGAAGAAAGATCTCAGCTAAAGAACAAAACTCGGGCTCTACAATTACTCCGAGCAAAATTGTAATTTGCTTGCAATCATATTCGAGAAATTATTTTTTCACTTTTTACGTCAAAAATATTTTTTGATAATCTTCTTTTTGGTTTTATCATATATTTTATTTTATTGGATACCAAATTTGCAAGTGCAATGTGTTGACACACTTTTTCACCCATAGTTCTGGGTTTCTGTGATGCGGACTACAAATTAAAAACATTTTTCAAGCATCTATAATATTCCTTGTTTTAATCTGCATAAGATATAAATAACTTACCCTTGGGCAGATTACTAGCGAATCTCTCTCTCTCTCTCTGCATAGGTACATCCTATTATGCCCATGTCAATTAGTATTCCTTGTTATAATCTGCATAAGATATAAATAACTTACCCTTGAGCAGATTACTAGCGAACCTCTCTCTCTCTGCATAAATACATCCTATTATGCCCATGTCAATTAATTGGCATGTTATTCCATCCGGCTGGGTCCTCGTGGTTCTTAACAGTGCAATTTTCAAATTTGTAAATCCTTGGATTTATTTTCTAGCTGCACAAGTCCTTTTATCAATAAGAACACATTAAAATGAAAATAATTGACATAATAATTTTTATGCAAAATGATATGGCCTGACACGAGATAAACCACATACAAAACGAGACAATATACTGTGTCTTTATTATGATAGAAAACAACCATACTATCAGCAAAATAGTAAAAGAAAATTTAGGGAAAAGAAGAAAGAAATACAGCTTTAAGAAAGATAAGTACTTATTTCCTAGCACACTAAGGCCAAAGGGTTTATGTTAATTACTGATGCTATTGATATATGGAAACCCCAGATATAAATATCTGAAATCTTAGATTTCTGTTCACAATTTGGCTTAATCTTTCGGTAGAGATAAAAGTCACTGGATTACACGTGATCAATTGATCAATCATATCAAATTTAAGGGCTTACTCTGACGTCATTGCAGCCTTGAATGCAACACGGTAGTTAAGTCCGAGTCTGACTGGTATAACAAAGGTCACTGGATTGCAAGTGATCAATCGTATCAAATTCAAGGGCTTACTCTAACCTCATTGCAGCCTTGAATGCGATACTGTAGTTAATCCTGTTATTTTGTAAATTAAAATGAAATATTTATATAATGAGTGCTGAACTATCCCAAACTAGATATTTATTTAATGAGGCCTGAACTACCCCAAAGTAGGTCGCTTTCATACATGTGTAAGACCAGCCTATATGCATTTAGTTGAGACCGGCCCCATACTTATTAGGTTGATCTATACAATGAGGGTTATGGACTAGTATTACTTCGAACACACTAAAATGATGCCCAAGTCAGCATTGAGAGGATTTTTCTAGAAGGCATCACCAATAAAGCTAATTGGTAAAAATGTAGCTTTTGCCACAAAAGTTTTATCCAAACAGCAATTAATTCCACACAAGTCATGAATGCAAAGCTTGTCAAATTTAGCATGCTCTCTTTTGGTTCGATTATGCGTTGTCTTTGGCTCATAGAATCTCTTGGTTGTATGTTAATCTGATATTGTTGCAGTGATTTGGTTGTATGTTAATCTGATATTGTTGCAGTGATGCACTTAATCAGTTAAGGCGCACATTCTTTTCACTAAACTGAATTACTGAATAGAGTTCAGCAAGTTTATGATGTAGGAGCAGCGACCGATGGGATTAAATCGTGATCGTTGGCGCAAGGATCTGTATGGGGATGCCTGCCGAGAGAAAAAGCCTGCGAACGGCGTAGATTTATTCCCCTTGGTTGTTGGAGCGCGAACGTCGGAGATCATCCCTAGGTCGCGTGGACAACCGAGATCATCCTTAGGTTGCGCAAATAGCTCAGATTGCCTTTGGGGTCATTCACTATGGTTGAATTTTCGAAAGGGGGTTTTGTTGGAACCCACTTGAAGTTTGTATTATGAGAGGACGGGTGGCATGGTCGTAAGGTGGCCATTAAATGTTTATTAAAGTCACCAAAATCAAAGAGGGAATGGAGAGGAAGAGTGTGGAAGCCGTCAAAAGGAAAAAAAGAGGAATATGGTAAAAATAAAAATAAGAGCGTAGTCGAGGCTCAAAAGTCATAGAAACTCTATAGAGTCCCTTACTGCGCAACAAAATGATAATCTTGGCTTTCCATTCATGATAGTTGAAGGGAGTGAGGATCATAGCTGAAGAAGAATCCATGCTGAGATGTTGATGCGCTCAAGAAGATATTCTCTGCAACTTGCACAAATAAAACTAGGAGAAAATCTTGTAAGCTCAATACAAGCTCTTCTTTAGAGAGGAATAGGAGATTGGATGTGCTCTAATAGAGAGAACAGATAGCTCCTCAACTCTGTAGAACTTAAGCGACCTTGCTGCGCTCAAATAAACTTGACAACCTGTGGCTCTGATACCATGTAGGAAAACTCTGATACCATGTAGAAATAACGGCTCTAAAGCTAAGAAGAAAACCATAGGAAGTAGATCTAGCTACAAGATAATTCTCACAAGCATGCACAAGGAAAATAGAGAGATGAATAGTAAGACTGAATACAAGAGAAGTGAAGAATGATCCAATATCTTTCCATGTATTATTGATCAACATAGTCTACAATTAATAACACATCCTACATAGGTAAATTCAAGTTGCTTAGGAGTCAACTCATGCTAGCTCATAAAGCTGACTTACCAAATATGATAAACCCCCATAGGTGGCTAAAGCACTTTCCAAATCTGTCAAGGACCTCACAAATTGGCTGAACCATGAGTGAGTTGTCATGAGTGATGGAAAAACATGCTAATCATGGAATATGGAGATAAGATAAGATAAGATAAGATAATTTTATTTGTCCACTAATGACAACAAAGTAGGTCAACGAGACTGCCGGTTACAATGATGTTTGTGCATGTGGGAGGACCAACCGATCCCCCTTTAAAAGAAATACAATGCAAGAAGTAAAGTAGAATAGAAGTCAAAGTGTACAGAACGAGCTGGGTTGAAGTATGGAGCTCACAACCCGGTCTCAACACCATAACCCTGCACAAGGGCGGAGAAGCTCTGGTGGACAGGATCCCAGAGCCACATTGATCGAGGAAGGTCTAGTACTGTTGAATTATTGTAACTTCGAAGTGTATACACTTACTATACCCCGATGTTCCTATCGGGAGAATCATTTGTATTTCATTGTACCCCGATGTTCCTATCGGGAGAATCATTAATATTGTAATAGGTCAGTAGAGATTCATGAGGTAAACCCTCCGTTGTAAGTCGGGTCATTAGCACCCACCGGAATATAATAATATGATGTTTTGAGTCTCCCTAGAGAAGTCGGCCCAGTCAAGTTTAGTGGGGCCGACTTGGTTGAGTAAAAGGTCAAGTAAATGAAAGAATATAAATAGAAGTGAAGCGCTCCCCATTTGAACACACATACACACTTGTGTAGCGCAAGAGAGAGAGAGAGAGAGAGAGAGAGAGAGAGAGAGTCTTATCTGTATGGAGAAGAAAGACCAGTTTGAAGTCTTGTCTTTTATCTTTTTGATCATCTATATTGAGGAAGCTTTTCTTGCTGGGTTTTTCCCTTTAGGGTTTTCCCAGGATAAATCTTTGTGTCTATTGTCTCTTGTGATTGATTGCTGTGCATGTTATTCTCTCGGATAAGATCCTAAGATCATATTGTCTAAATGATAAAAATCTAACAAGTACTCCTAACATCCGAGGCTGAAAGAGGAAAACTGAGGGAAGTGCAATAGTGTCTGCTGGCCTGAATAGGAATTGGTGGACGCAGGGCGTCCTTTGGAATGCTGTCGATGAAGTCTGGAGGATCTTGTATGTCTCTCGGAGGGAGGTCTGGTACAACGCTGTCACTGGGATCTCGTTGGTCGACATCCGCAAATCTTTACTGATCTCTAAGTCGGTAGATCTCTTGGTGCCCCTGGAAGGTGACAACAAGCCGAAGAATGTCGTTGGCAACAAAATATAGCAGTTTCCTAGTTGACTAGCTTTACCTTATCCACTGAAAAGAAAGATAAAGGTAGTATAAAGATAGAATTTGTTGGAAGGCGCAGTTACTAATTTTGGCAGTCAATAAAGTTGGCAGGATCTAACCAGAATCGGGATAGGCGCCCCTGGGGTATATATGGCAAGTGTTGACCAAGTGGTGCAAGTGGATGCCAACTATCTAGGCTAGTAGGTAGGAATTTAATAAAAAATGATTAAATATTGTTATCCTAAATATGAAGTGGGTTTATAATATCCCAACCAAGCATCAGAATGCATAAATGATATATCTAAATGATGCAAAAGTATAAATGTTGTAAATTAGTCAGTGGCCAAAGGATGAGCACTCATCCATTGTATGATGTAAGACTTATTTGCCCCCACAAGGGAAACAAGGTGGGGCAAACCCATCGGGGCTATGGATGCTTGCTGGCAACGGGGCTAGGCCTTAGTCTTTTTATGGAGCCCCAGAAGGCTTTCCAGGGCACCTGCCTTTGTAGGCTGGCTATTATCTTGTGTTAAAGTTAAATGTTGTTTGAAAAGTCAATGGTCAAAGGATGAGCACTCATTCATTGTATAATGTTCGACTCATTTGCCCCTACAGGACAATAGGGTGAGGCCGACCTGTCAAGGTTATGCCTTTGTCATTTTTTGGAAGCCCAGAAGGGTTTCCAGGGCACCTGCCTTTGGAGGTTGACTAGTGTTGCAAATTGCTAAATCTTTTAATGGAAAACTTGTTAGATCCCAAAGGAAACTAGCCCAAGTAATTTATCCATTTGTGAGACACCAGCATCCCCTATTGCTATCTGTCATGCATATGTCATCATGGTTGTGTGTATTTCTCATCATTTAGAGAGATCACATGGTTAAAATCAACTAGAGTTCATCACCCTTTTACTTTAGCCTTGTTTTCCATCCTCACCTAGCACTAGAAAATTGATTAAACTTTGTAAGTATGGCATATACAAGAGACTTCCAAAAGATTCAATGTTTTTTCAAAGACACAGGTATATCTTACTGGTTATTATTATTATTATTATTGTCACCATGATTCTTAATGGTATAATTTAAGTTGGGTTTTAATATACATCTTGGAGCAGTTCTTACCTTGGATGCATGCAGGTTGAACTCAATTCAGTATCTCATTTTTAGTTTGGGTATTTTGACTTGGTTAACCCAGTTGACCAAGTCAAACATGGTTTCCAAGACAGTGGCTAAATAAATTAACAGTGCGTATATTTGCTCTAGACATGTTGAGGACCAATACTGCAGTTTCAGTTTGTAGAGTTTGGCCTCAGATTGCATGATGAGTGATTATTATCACTTTATTATTGGACATATCATATTTTTATTACAGATTGCAGTCATTATGGTCCTCCTAGGGTGCCATAGTGCTCCAAGGCGTATGACTAGTCACTTGCACCATTCTACTACATCTCCAAACACTTATGTGCAGTCACTTTACCCCAGTTCTCAACCTGAAAGAAATTATGATGATTTTAATTATTTTCAGAGGATGTACCATTAAAAAATGAACTAGGAAAATCACTGAGGAAATCAATTTGTCTTGTGTGGTCAAGGAATTGGCAATGGAATGCTTCCAGATGATTTATTATGGCTTTCCGGACATATATACACCAGTTTCACCTAGTTCGATGTTTCAGATTATCTTTTTGGCTCTCTTAGGGAGGACGTCCTTCATAGGGCGAATTTGGTTAAAATGGCCAAAATAAAAGTGAGTAAATCAAGTTGTATCTTTAGAAATATGTATGGGGGGGGCCCTAATGATCCCCTTATGTCCCCTAAGTGTTGTTGCCGCCTAATACACACTTTATGACACATGAAAGTCAATAACTTGCTATGCGTATCCTTGGCGACAAGTGAGAGCTGGGGACCACTATAACCACAGTCCACAACTCCTCCGTTTAGGCAAGATCCTAATAGAGCCAAGGGGGGTAGTACCTAGGGAATACTAAGTTCCTAAGTTTATTAACAATTTAGTTAATGGGATCTTTATTAAGGTGTGTAGGCTAAGGTCTTGCACTATCTAAAGGATGACAAGTAGCCAATGCAATGCAAATTTTCACTTTCAATGATAGTCAAACCTTTTAGATTAACAAAACCAGTGCCTATAAATGAAATGGAGTCAAGACAAATGCAACTTTCAGATAAAATGCAAATCTAGGTTAATTAATCCACAGTTTAAGTGTTTTCTAATCAAATGAGACTACAAATGAAATAGTTGAATACTATGGACAATATGCATAGAAATGAATGATTAGCTAAACAGTTAAAGCAATGATAGTCAGTTCAGTAGTATAAACAAATGAACATATGAATAGTATCAATCAATTATACAGTATAAACGATATCCACAAATTATGAAGAGTTTATCAGTAAGATAAACAAATGCTGTGAAATAATTACAGTTGTTAAACCATTCAACATATGAGATTGCAAAAGGTGAAACAACTACTTGAAAAGTAAAAATGAAATCTATGCTGTGAAATTGAGTGAAATGCTTTGTAGTAACCTGTTTATAGGGAGTTTTGTAGTGTCTCTTGGTTTATTTTAATAAATTTTAAGGGTGTCTTAATCTTGATTTAAGTCTTAGAACCAGGGATGTGACTACCCCTACCACATATCCTCCAAAGCCAAAGAGGGAATGTTGTTGTGCTCAAAACAGTGGAAACAAGTCCACCTGGAGCTCATAGGTCAAACCCCGATGCCCCGACGCTCAACACAAGGGACATAAAACGCCTAGAGACCCCCCACGGTCTTCTACCCCTTCTAGCCTCTGAGGTTACCATTTTTAGTCAGCGATAGACAATATATGGTGGATGCCTATTACTAAGAGCTTGTCCAATGCCCCGTCATTTCTTGGAATACTCCGAAGAGTGATGACCAAGTAGAGGAGGAGAGGCTAAACAGCTGTTGGTTTATTTTAGGGTTTTATTTTAAATCTTGTTAATGTTGATGATGTGCAAAGTTAATTTTTAAACAATCAACAGGGTCAACCAAGCAGTATCCCTTATGGGAGGTGCTGGTACTTGAACCCTGGATCTTGAAAGTAAATGTGTATAAACTGTGAAAGCAAAAGATTGTAGCAAAAATAGCAATTATCTAATTAAGTCCTAAGCCCCCTAATCCTTCCGCTTTTCATACCTGACCTGAGTTCTCTATAGGGAGATAACAGGAACGGACAGAGGATACACAGTGGATTTAAGGTTGTATATTACTCTCTTTGCAGTAAAACAAAGCAGGAAATAAATCTAAAGCTAAGTGCTTGAAATGAAATGAAAGAACTTGAAACTAAACTAAAGCAACTATGCTAACCACACAACAATCTCTTCGAAAGAGAAGGGTGGGTAAAAATGGAAATCTAGATATACTTGCAAGAAAAACAAACAAACAACTAGTAAGCTACTCTACCTCTAATCTAATCTACTTACAATAGATTTACAAAGCCTTTGAAATGATTTGAGAATACCCCAAGAGAATCTCTCTTTGGGGTTTACAAATACCAAAAGAAGTGGAGAGAAATGGGGGTTTGGGCCCCCTTTTGAACCGAATGGTTCTTGAGGCTTCTCTGGACCAAAATGGGCAGCACTTCCTTACCTCTTGTGTAAAACCTGCAATAAAACAACGAGGTTTGTTCGCTGGAAATCACAGTAGACACTAAAGAAAACTTTTTAGAAAAATTAGTCCAAAAATCCCCAAAAAGTGACAAAAATCTGAGTGTAAAAATGCTTAAAATGAGATGTTTAGAGGGCTGAAAAATTAGTTTCTAGCCACCTAAATGATGTTAAAATAGTAGATCTGAAGTATTGAACTAATATACTAAAGGTTAGGGCCTTAAAACCAAAGTTTTTATCACTATACACTGATAAAAACTGAGTTTTAAAACCCTTGTAAACAAATGTGCGAAAATAGAAAACAAAATTATAACCAATGGAGAAAGACGCTCCTTTGTTTTAGATCCCTGCAAATAAACTTATGAGAGCTGCAAAATGCAAGCAAAGAGGTGAGCACCCAATAAATCTACCAAAATACTTTGATAAATCTTATTAAAAACTCACAAATGAAAGCAGAAATACTTCTACTTACAAATCTCTCCACAAAATACTTTGTGGAGAGCTATCTAAGTTAATACAAATGCAAATCAAATAAATACACATGCAAGTTACCTCACCAAAAGATGCATGAAATGTAGAAGAGAGCCACCAAGAATTCCTCCAAAGATTAGTTGTATTAAGCCCAACTAGGGCAAGAACATTACAATGGCCAAAGAAAACTTGAGAGAGAAGAATAGAGAAGAAAGGGAGAAGAGAGAGTATTTTGGTAGCATAACCATGCTCCAAATAATGAATTAAAATGAGAGGAGGGGCCTCTCTTTTATAGTTGAAAAGATCCCAAACCCACTCCCAAATCAAGGGTCCAAAACATAGATCCAAACTCCAACTCTCCTCCACCCTTAGATCTAGGTTTGTTGACTTTGCAAGCCATCCACCAATCATAAGCAAGGGCGCCTCTTCAAATCAATGGTAAAAAAGATAGATCCATGTCACAATGAAGCTTAACCCTTAGATCTAGGGTTTCCATGACTCAAGTGGGACCTCCTTTGACTCAAATTTTGATTTTTTATCTTTTATTTTTTAATATTTTATTTTTAATATTTTATTTTTTATTTTTATCTTTTATTTTTTAATCTTTTATTCTTTTATTTTATCTTTTATTTTTATCTTTTGATTCTTTTATTTTTAATCTTTTATTCTTTTATTTTTTATCTGGGCTTCCTTTGACTCAAATTTTGATTTTTTGATTTTTAATTCTTATCTTTTATTAAGATAAGAGAAGCACCCCACTTAGGAGATCTTCAAAATTTTATTTTGACCATGGGGGGGGGCGGGGGGTTTATTTAAATAAAATTTTGACTATGCTTAGCCACCCCCCAAACTTAATTACCATGGCCTTATTTGATTTTTTCCTTCAAAATCAAATAATTTAATTATTCAGCCTAGGAAATTAAATTAATTTAAATTAATTTCCTAGGAAAAAATACCTTGTCTTAAACAAAACTGGTCTAACTTCCTAACCCCTTGTCAGAATGACATGGGACTTGAACCAATGGCTTAGGGGGTGCCATAGCATTTTCATTTGCATTCATAGCCCCTATTACAAAATTCCAAGGTTCAAGAGATTACATTATTACATCAAAACTCAATTAATTAACCACCAAATGGTAAAGTTAATTAATTAGGAAAAAATGAAAATCCTAACGAAATTCTGCAAGACTACAAGATATGGATAGCATGGTCATGGATAACAACTTGAAACCTTAGCCACCTCATGGGCTTGATTATCAAAACGCCAATTCACCACTTTGGAGGAATGGTGAGTGAAAAAACCAACCAATTAAAATTGTTAATTAACAAAATTAACTGGAAGGGGAAAAAAACACTCGGTGAAGAGGACTTCCCTGATAATAAAGTCCATAGTGACATTCTTAGAGGAATGACCCATGCTGACATATAAAGTTACATTAATTATCCCATGCAGGGAGCGGACATTTCGTGTAAAAAGGGGCAGAATTGCACTGTTGAGTGAAAAATCCCTAGGATTTTTTCATGGTGCAAATTGTAAAATATGTACACCTGCAATGTACATGACGTTGCCACCTAGTCGATATAGGTGGGCAACAAGTGTCAAACTTGCAAAAATAATGATTTATCATGTTGTAAAAATGGCCTTTATGAGGTAATTCACCCCCCTCAAATGTATTTGTCTAAGTTGATCCATGTAATGTAAAATTAAAAGATCTCCACTATTGATGATGTCTTAATCTCAACCGTTGGAAGAAAAAGTAAGTTAGGGTTTGTGTCTCTTAAAAGCTATATAAAGCAGAGACCCCCCCTCTCATTGATCCCATCGAGAATTTGGCTCTTTGCTGGAAATAATAATAGAAGATCTTTTGGCTTACTTGTGAAATCTCAGAGGAGTTCATGACTCTGGTGTTTCTGCGTCTCTTTGGGCATTGGATGTTTATCTTTTATTTTCTTGGCACATATTTGGTATGATCTTACTTTTGCAGGAGGGCGCACTTGGTAGAGGGAGATTTAGAGGGGTGTCTCTCTTTCACTCTCTCTAGGACATCTCAAGGGGGTTTCTTATCGATTTTGCTTAGCATTCAATTCGTCTCTCCTTTTGATTTATTTTGCAAACATTTTCTTTCTTGTTGCATTCAAATCAAGCACAATTTTAGTTTTACTTATTGTGTCTGTTTGTCTTTGGCAGGAGGGGCACACTGGGTAAACCAGTTCTTCAACCGGGGATAAAAATAATCATCCAAGTTGACAAATGTTGGACAAAGTGCAACATCTCATGGCATCTCTCATTTCCTGGTAAGTTAAAATTTCTCCCATCTTTTGTTTTCAGTAATTCCTTTCTCTGTCATAGTAAAAATAATAAAAACCCTAACGTTAAAACCCTCATTTCGTAGATCCATAGGTTCTAGTCCGCGGCGAGCTATAACATTTAAAACCCACTTTAGAAATAATTTAAAACCTCTAGATCTGAATTTTCACGGCCATCGGACTCCATTTGCCCACTCAATGCACTAGCCTAGCCTCTGGGAAGGATGCCCTCCTTGGGAGAAGTGAATATCTCTCAATCTGCGAATTGGGTATTGCTAGAATCACTTCCATTCGTCTCATCTTGCATCTAGCAATTAGTTCTTGTGTCCAATTTCACTTAATTTCCCCTAACTACCCTTAGATATGATTTTCATGCATAAAACCCTAGGTTAATTTAGGGCTTTTATGTGGACACTCTTATCGTCTAAGTAATTGTTTAGATCTCTAATTAACCTCATTACTAAGTGATTTAATCAAGAAACTTAGCTTAATTCACGTAAGTCACTCGTCTTTTAGGTTATCTTGATCATAGGGACGCCCCCTAGGCTTGGTCTTTTATCTAGTTTGAAGTGTCGGTAGCTTTGGCCGCTATGACAACTAATTTATTTAGAGGTCTTAGCTTCTGTAGTTCACAACTCTAGTTGCCTTTCCCCTCCACCATCTTGGATAGGATCACCTTACGGGGCAACTACAAGAATTGTGATAACAACAAGTATTGTTAAGTAGATTTTGAGCCTGCTTTGTAATGTTTAAAAAAATGACATGCATGCAAACCCTAAAAGTAATATGCATGCAAACCCTAAAAGCTATATAAGAAGGTTAGTTGAACCAAAAGGGGATGATTGTTATTATTCATCATTTCGGAGACAGGTTTGGAGAGCTCGATGAGCTATTTATGGTTGAGGATGAATTCCTTAGCCAACAATTGGATCGATGGCGAAATCTATCCACCCTAGTCAATTCAAGAGGATAGATCATTCAGATCTATTGCAGTGTACTTCATTGAAAAGAAATTCATGGACGTTTACGGCAGGGATTGAAGTCATTTACAGCTGGGTGAATTGTCATCTTGTGGTCATTATGGATAGGGTTCTTTATTGAGGTGGGTGTGTTTACACTTGGAAGTATGAGTACAGGGGCGCATTTAGCAAAGAAATCATTATCATGAATGGAAGATGTGGGCATATTTGATAGTCAAACTCTTGTTGGAAATGACAATAATCTATTGTGTCTGTTACCAACTTATTTGTACCATAGTTGGATTAGCTGAGGAGCCGCCATTTGACATACATGATAAATGTTTGTGTTCCAGTGTATCAGACGATCCGCCATTTGTGCTTGGCCAGTTTTGGCTAATCAGTTTTTGTTTTCAGTAATTATGACCATGGCCCCACGGGATTTGTAATAAAATGTGCTAGTAGGGTTTTTGAGTGGTTCGGTCTCCTAAGACGTAGAATTTCAACTAAAGTATTCCAGGGAGTTTTTTCCCTTGTCAATTATGCTTTGCCTATAGCTGAGTATAATCGACGAGGTTCTCTCCCGCTTCCTCCAAAGCCGGAATGCCTGATTTTGAATTCTGGGCCTTGGGGGGTTATTAGAGCCCAACTGAGTATGTATAAACCTACTAGACATTATTAGAATAGACTATGGTCATGTCCTAAGTCACTAGGACCCTTAAAAAATTCGAAATTTTTTTATCGGACGCTTTAAATTTTGGGTTTTTATTTTTTTTTAATTCTTTAAATTTTTAATTAAATTTTTCCATAGTTTAAATGGAAAAATTTCAATTTGTAATATGTTAGTCATCTGGGATCCGAATTCAGAGATTGAAGGCTCTAACCTTAAGCCAAAAAGCATTCATGATCAACTGGCCAGCTATCCCTAAGTTTCGGATATTCATTCGGCCTCATAATTAATAATTTCTCAAAAAAGTCATTTACGGAGAAATTATTAATTAAAATATTAAAAATGAATATTTTGGAGATAATAAAAAACTCTTCAAAATAAACCAAATTGAATAAAATAAAAGGCTAAATGACATGGCAATGGGCATTTATGATGATTCAACTCGACACAAATCCTCTTTAGTCAACAATCGGAGAGCATTAAAGATACATTCAGTGAGCAATCTTGTCGTCTCTAGCTAAGCTCACGAATTGGATGATTTGGAAGGCTGGGATTGGTGTGATGATAACTACGGAGCAGTGCAATAAATTAAATGAGTGTTTGGTGCAAACCCTAAGGGTTTTGGCACCTATCATCACCAGTTAGCATTCACTTCAACCCTCACGCCTTCATCCAGAGCTCACGCCCCTCCTTCCTCAGCAGTTGCACCCTCACATGTGTGGGCTCTCAAATGGCTGGATTTTGAGGTTTAGGGTTGGGAGTGGGGGCGCCTTGCCTAGGTGGAGGCCACCCCTCACTCATACCAACTTTATCTTAGGTCTGGGCTCTCGGTTATGTGCCGAGTCAACTAGATTATGGGGGTTTGGTTTTAGGGTTTTAGCCTTCTCTCTTTGTATAAATAGAGGCTCTTTCAGCTCTATCAACGTGGATGTATTTGTAGAGAACCTCTGCCTGTATGATTGTAATTTCTTATCTGTGTTATGAATAAAATTGAGTCTTTAGAGGACAATTTGGTGGTGCAAGAACTTTCATGGTGAATATTTGGCTTATAATCAAGGTGATATCTGTGTAGTTATTTTCTTATTCATGCATGCTGTGTCATCTAGCTTAGAAGGTTATAATCTAATCCATAGAGTAGGCATTTGAAGTTTCAACATGCTTGCTTATGTGTGGCTATACACGATCTAGGAATTGCATGTTGTATTCAGTTGTACTCATGCTTTCCGATCCTGTTTGGTTTATATATACTAGAGTTAATCACTTGCTTGAATGGTATTTTAGTTCTGCAGATCACTTGGCGTGAAGTAGAAATCAGAGCTCAGTTGCATCTCATCTCTCTTCAAATATATTTTTCTAATTTTGTTGTCCCACAGGTTCCCTCCACGCTCAAATTTATTCAAGCTTGGGCTTGAGGTTTTTCTTATCCATCCTCTGAATTTAAAAAAGAAATTTTTTACTTTTTATTTACTTTGGTTTTGTTTCATAACAAGTAGATCTAAGTGTTAAATATCATCTTTTCTATCTCTTGTTATATAGATCTAAGAGCTTCCTTTGTCTAAAATTTTATCTCACGAAAGTTTAGATCTAGCTTTGCTTAGTTTTAGTACTTGAAGTAGCATAAAAGTCCTATCTTTGCACAAGTAGTAATTGTAAAATTTTAGTTTATTTTATTGTCTAATCCACTGTTTTACAGGAAAATAGCTCGCTGGCTTTTCATTTTTCATGACAAGTTAAGTGGAAATGCTGGCAAAAAATTGAAGTTTCAAGCTCCAAAAAACATTCCTCTTTCCCCCTTCTTCATCCCCTTTCTCCAGGTTGCATTGAAGACCTTCTCAATCACGAAAGGAGTTCCAACTTCAAGAGCTTTGTAAAAAATAATAAAGAGCAAGTGGGATAAAGGCTCCCACACCCTTCTTCCCCCATTTGGGATAATTTGCTAAAGTAGAATAGGAAAGAGTAGTTTCATTATTTAGAAGTTTGCTTTCATAAAAGTTAGAAAATAAAGGTTTCTTGTTTTATTGCTTAGTTTTAGTTTAGTTTTGTTTGCTTTTATTTGGTATAATATTGCAAAAATTAAAAAGAACCAAAATCTCTTGAATCTCACTGTAAGGTGGATCAAGAGTGCTCTCTATCGGAGAGTTTAATTAATTTTTTCTTTTATTTTAATGTACTTTGCTTTTTGTAATTAATTAATTAATTTCTAAGTCTCTTGAACTTGTCGGAATCCAAGTCAAGAGCACTCTCTGTCGGAGAGCATATTAATTGTTGCATCATCCTTGCACTTAGGCATATAGAATAGATAAGACTCTTGAACTTTTGTCATAAGACAAAGTCAAGAGCGCTCTCTGTCAGAGTGTTTAATTAATTCTTTTAATAAATTTTTGCAACTCACATTACCCCTCTAATTAATTTACTTCGTTGATATCCCTCACCTAGTATGCTCTGCCGACTTTCATAGTTGGGCTCATACTCAGAACGGTGAACGGACTTGCTAAGCTCGCAATAACAACCTAATAAAAATTTTACCCATAACCAACCCACCGGCGTTGTAGAAAGCATTCAAGTCTATTCTCAGTAAGGGCGCCGAAACTCCCCATTGTTTTAGAGTTGCGGCTAGCTGGTCAATCCTCCAGGACACCAGCCCAAGATACTAGACAGGCTGACATGTCTAGAACGAAATGACTTTGAACACTTTCCCGGTTGGTCTCTGACACCTTTTTTCAAAGCCATAATAAACAAGACCATTAAAATATTTAAAACGTACCAAGAGCACTCGCATACATATCCACTAGCTTTATTTCAAGACTTGTATCTTTGTTATTTTTCAAGCATTGTAGAGCTTCGACTCCATAAGGCATTGTTCTATCATATCATGCGTTATAATTAATCTGGACCATTTGTCCTTTTATTTATAAACTCTTTATTTGTAAATGCAAATTTTATTTTTACAAGTTCTTGATATAATGTTCATCTTTTAATCCAGTGCAGCAACGTGGATTGCTTTTTTTGTCTTGTGTTCAAAATCTTATAATTATAATCATCTTCATCATAAATTAACTCGTAAACAACACCCATTCGCATCACTTCTATAAAAATTAACTTAAACACATTGAGCTATAGAAACTCTTTGTTAGGGACTACCCCCCTTGGCTTCATTAGGAGTTAGCCTAAACGGAGGAGCTAGGAGTAGGTGACAGTACCTGGCTCTGTGCTTGCCCCCAAGGTCACACCTCTCCCACTTTCTCAAGTGAGGAGACAGAGAAGAAGCTCATGGACCTGACAGAGAAAATGCAAGACATGGAAGGAAGCAGTTAGCACAAATTAAAAAGGTTCAGAATAGGGTCATAACTGTTGAAAGAACTCAACCTCCGCCACCTCCTAGAACTTTCCTTGCAAGACAAACATGGCAGAGAAAGAATCCTAACCATGAGCAGAGGCCTCCTCATCAGCTAGAGGTTACTAATATGGTTGAGCCTTACAAACCATTTTGTAGAGCATGTAGAGATTTCCATGAGGAATCTGGCTACCATTACACATGCTATGTTCAAGAACATGGTTATCCTGAGGGTTGCAGTCCCAGTATATCTGCAAGCGAGCTTGAATTTATTCACAATGTAGGAGACATCTATATTGACCATAAGGATAGTTGGAATCAAGCCAACCAGTTTCATCAAGGGGTTGACTACTTAACTGAATATTATGGGGAGATGCCTTAACTAGCAACAACGTTCAGAACTTTAAAGGCATAACATATCAAAGAAAACCAAGAGAAAGACCATCTACCCAAACTACTTCAAAGGTAACAATTTCTGACATTCCTCTAGAAATAACTGATAAGTTAGATTCTGTTGCTCTAACTTTTGATTTAGGTAGTTGGTTGGCAAACTCCAAAGTTTCGGTTCCTGTTCTTGAGTTATGTAAAATCCCTGGTCAAAAAGAGAAATTGTTAAAGATGTTAGAGCCTCAAGATGATTCCCTCCCTACCTCAAAGATAGTTGCACCTGAAAGACCTATAGCTCTCAAGAAAGTGAATTTTGCCAATACAGTAGAACAACTTTCACCCAGTCAGGAAAATGTTTGTGGAAATCCCCCTGTAATCTTGCATACTAGGGACCCAAGAAAAGAAGATCACCCGCCCTTTTACATGTCATTCATGATAGGTGATCTTGTCCTACACAACTGTATGTTAGATTCAGGGTTAGGATCCAATATCATGACTAAGAAGGTCATGTAGCAATTTGGCCTTAGAACCACTCGCCCCTACCAAAATGTATGTGCCATGGACTCTAAACCTGTCAAAGTTGAAGGTATGATTGAAAGGCAACACGTAAGATTAGCCAAGTATCCGGACATCCATGTTACCATGGATATCCTCGTCATAGATGTGCCGGATAAATGGGACATGCTATTATCTAGAAAATTTGGTGCCACTTTCGGAGGATCCATCCAAATGAACTAGACATACGCCACTGTACCTGCATCAGAGGATTCATTTGTTAAGTTGCATACTGAGAAAGAACGAAAATATCATGTAGAAAGCCCAGGAAAACCATCAAATGAATATGTCAACTACTTAAATGGACTAGGGATGTACCAGATCAACTCTACTTTCTTAGAGCCTATCCAAGAAGAAATTAAAAATGAAAAACTTAATGAATTGTGGAGGATGAACTTTGATGGAGCTTATTCTAAAGCAGGAAAGGGGGCTGGGATAGTCATTATTTCCCCAGAGGGTAAAGTTTTTAACTTTTCTTTCAAATTAGAGTTTGAGGCAACCAACAATGTGGCAGAGTATGAGGTACTTCTACTAGGCATCGAGATTGCCAAGGACATGGGGATCAAATTGCTTAGTATTATGGGGGATTCTGACTTAATTGTCCAACAAGTTAAGGTTCAATTTGCATGTAAATGTCAAAGATTAAAAAAGTATAGAAATGCAGTCTGGGATACAATGGAATTTTTTGATGCCCTAAATATAGAAGCAATCCCCAGAGATCAGAATAGTGCCGCCGACCAACTAGCGTTTGCAGCTTCAGCACTTCAACCATCAGATGAGATGTTAGAGGGGGATTGTCTTTTAGAAATTAACTTCAAACCTTCTATTCCTGATAATGTAAAACATTGGCAGGTTTTCAAAGATGATGAACAAATCTTGAGATTTATTCATAATGTTGATGAGTTTTTTAACTTTAGAGTAAATGATTAGGAGGAAAATAAAGAGTAACCTGGAGAAGGCGACCAGTTTAATAACCCTGTCCCGCGTGGTCTGGTTGCTTTAGAGAACATTTTTGATAGGCAAGACAGAAGAAAGAGTAATGTTGAACAAATGAAACCTGGTGAGTATATTGAGATCAACATTGGAACAGAAACAAAACCAAAAATAATAAAAATTGGAAAAGATACCTCTGAAAAGGAAAGGAACAACCTTATAAACTTGGTCAAAGAATATAGGGAAGTTTTTGCCTTCACTTATGATGAGCTTAAAGCATATAGGGAAGATGTTTTCCGGCACACCATTCCCTTAAAACCTGAATGTCAGAAAGGCAAGCCTTTTCGTCAAAAACTTGGGCAAATAAATCCTAAGTTAGCACCTATTATAAAGAAGGATTAGAAAAAATGTTAGCAACAGGAATTATAGCTCCTACGAGACATTCGACATGGTGTTCTAACTTAGTGGTAGTTAGAAAGAAGAATGGGAGTTTAAGGATATGTATAGATTTCAGGAATCTAAACATAGCATGTCAAAAGGACAATTACCCCCTCCCCAACATGGAGACCCTCCTCCAACGGGTCACTGCATCGAGCATGATGTCAATGCTAGATGGTTTTTCTGGTTACAATCAAGTAGTCATCCAAGAAGAAGATAGGCACAAAACCACTTCCATAACTCCTTGGGGCACTTTTGAATATCTGAGAATGCCTTTTGGTCTCACAAATGCAGGGGCTACTTTACAAATGGCCATGGATTATGCTTTAAAGGAGTTGATAGGTAAAATCATTGAGATCTACCAAGATGATCTTACTGTGTTTTCGAAAGAAAGATCCAGCCATGTTGGTCATCTCAGGAAGATATTTGAGCGATGTAGGAAATTTGGCATTTCTTTGAATCCAGCTGAGTCAGTATTAGGCATAGAAGAAGGAAAACTCTTGGGACACATTATAAACAAGGACGGTGTCAAGATTGACCTGGAGAGAATAGAAGCCATAAGGAAGATCTCCCTGCCTAAAAATGTGAAAGCACTCCAATCTTTCAATGGACATATAAATTTCATTAGATGATTTATTCCTAACTTGGCCGAACTCATGAAACCTATGCAAGCTTTACTTAAGAAAAATGCCAAGTTTGTATGGACAAATGAGGGCAGGGAAGCCTTTGGTTCTATTAAGAATGCCATCACCAGGTTTCCAGTCTTAGTTAGCTCGGATTACACGAAAGATTTCATGATCTTTTATTTTGCTTCAGAAGACACTATTGCTGGTGTATTGCTCCAGAAGAACTTCAAAGGGTTCGAGTAGCCTATAGCTTTCATGAGTAGAGCCTTACAAAATTCTGAGTTAAAATATACCATTGTGGAAAAGTAGGCTTATGCCTTGGTCAAATCTTTGAAGCATTTCAGAATGTATATTGGATATTCTAAAGTCATTGGGTATGTTCCTAATATTGCAGTGAAAGACATCCTGTCTCAATAGGATTGTTTAGGAATAAGGGGTACATGGGTGTCCAAAATCCAGGAGTATGACCTTGAAATAAAGCCTACCAAATTAATCAAGGGACAGAGCCTTGCTAAAATGCTTACTCAGAAAAATGAAGAAGCCATTGAAATGATTGTTGAAAATAATATCCCTCAACCAGCCATGGCTCCTGCGCTTCAAGAGCTTGATAATCATTGGTATTCTGACATCATTTTCTTCCTGCTCCACCTCACTTGCCATGATCACCTCAAAGGTCACAAAAGAAGGGCTTTGAGACTCAAGACTGCTAGATATTGCCTTACCCAAGAGGGTCTAGGTTGGAGGAACCCAGATGGCATTATACTCGGATGTATTAATGAACAAGATTCCAAGAAAATCTTGATTGAATTTCACTCAGGATTTTGTGGAGGCCATTATGCAGCGAATACAACTGCCCACAAAATCTTGAGAGCTGGTTACTATTGGCCCACTATCTTCACAGATGTTCACAAACATGTCAATTGTTGCTAAGAGTGTCAACTTTTGATAGGGAAGCATAAATTGGTTGCACTTCCTCTTACACCTGTTGTGGTCCTTGCCCCTTTTCAGCAGTGGGGGCTTGATTTTATCGGCAAATTTAAGGATAATTCTAGCAATGGTTTTTGTTGGATTCTTACGGCAACCGATTATTTCACTAAGTGGGTAAAGTCACTAAGTGGGTAAAGGCCATACTTACTAAAAATGCCACTGATAAGGTTGTTATAGATTTCATCGAGGAAAGAATCATCACCAGATTCGAAACTCCCCTTAAGATAACAACCGATAATGCCAAGGCTTTTAGTTCGGGAGAAGTAAATGACTTTTGTTTTAAATATGGCATTATCCTATCCCATTCATCAGATTATTATCCGCAGGGAAATGGACTTGCTGAGTCCACTAACAAAAATTTGATGACTATCCTTAAGAAGACTGTGGGTGATAATAAAAGAGCATGGGATAGCAAGATTAAGTATGCAGTGTGGGCAGATAGGATTACCAAGAAGAACTTAACTGGAAAGTCACCTTTTGAGTTAGTATATGGACTCATAGCCACCCTTCTGGTCAGCATGCAGATTCCGATCTACAGAATGTTAAGTGAATATGGCAGAGAGAAATTGGAAATGGAGTAGAGGATCCATCAGATCATAGAGTTGGATGAATCTAGAAGAGTTGCCCTTGATCAGTCACTCAGGCATCAAGAAAGCTTGAAGGGCACTTTTGATAAGTCAGCTAGGCCGAGATCTTTCCAAGTGGGAGATACTGTTCTCTTATGGGATAAGAGAAGGGAGAAGCCTGGGAAGCATGGAAAGTTCGACAGCCTTTAGAAAGGCCCATTTATCATCCGTGATACTGCTGGCACCAATTCCTTTTTACTTAACACCATGGATGGAGATACTTTAAACTTTCCTGTGAATGGTCAACATTTGAAGCCTTTTTATCGAAACAACCTCCAAGATGACCAAGGGGTCATCCCAGGGCTTCTCTAAACCCATCCTTGTTGTATTTTTATGTATTTTATTGTTGTACCATAATATTTGATGTACCAAAATGTTGTATCATAGCCTTTGTATATTAGCATTTGTATCATACTTCATTTATATGCTGAAAAAGAAAAAGTTTGTTTTATGTACTCTGATTTGAAAAAGCAAAAAATATTTTCTGGTATTTCATCATGGCTTATTTTTATCATATACATGGGACTAAGACACTTCTGTTTACATACAAGTACCAGAGATTCCTGGATTCTCAGGCACTTTCTTTGATCAATAAATCAAGCGAGCACTCGTCCCGCGGTTGGAGCCAGATGTTACCAACCTATTTGTACCATAGTTGGATTAGCTGAGGAGCCGCCATTTGATAAACATGATAAATGTTTGTGTTCCAGTGTATCAGATGATCCGCCATTTGTGCCTAGCCAGTTTTGGCTAGTCAGTTTTTGTTTTCAGTAATTATGACCATGGCCCCGCAGGGTTTGTAATAAAATGTGCTAGTAGTGTTTTTGAGTGGTTCGGTCTCCTAAGACGTAGAATTTCAACTAAGGTATTCCAGGGAGTTTTTTCCCTTGTCAATTATGCTTTGCCTATAGCCGAGTATAATCGACGAGGTTTTCTCTCGCTTCCTCCAAAGCTGGAATGCCCGATTTTGAATTCTGGGCCTTGGGGGGTTATTAGAGCCCAACTGAGTATATATAAACCTACTAGACATTATTAGAATAGACTATGGTCATGTCCTAAGTCACTAGGACCCTCAAAAAAAAAAGTTCGAAAAATTTTTACCAGACGCGTTGAATTTTGGGTTTTTTTTTATAATTTTTATAATTTTTAATTAAATTTTTCCATAGTTTAAATGGAAAAATTTCAATTTGTAATATGTTAGTCATCCGAGATCCGAATTCAATGATTGAAGGCTCTAACCTTAAGCCAAAAATCATTCATGATCAACTGGCCAGCTATCCCTAAGTTTCAGATATTCATTCGGCCTCAATTAATAATTTCTCAAAAAAGTCATTTACAGAGAAATTATTAATTAAAATATTAAAAATGAATATTTTGGAGATAATAAAAAACTCTCCAAAATAAACCAAATTGAATAAAATAAAAGGCTAAATGACATGGCAATGGGCATTTATGATGATTCAACTCGGCACAAATCCTCTTCAGTCAACAATTGGAGAGCATTAAAGATACATTCAGTTAGCAATCTTGTCATCTCCAGCTAAGCTCACGAATTGGATGGTTTGGAAGGCTGGGATTGGTGTGATGATAACTACGGAGCAGTGCAATAAATGAAATGAGTGTTTGGTGCAAACCCTAAGGGTTTTGGCACCTATCATCACCAGTTAGCATTCACTTCAACCCTCACACCCCTCCTTCCTTAGCAGTTGCGCCCTTACACGTGTGGGCTCTCAGATGGTTGGATTTTGAGGTTTAGGGTTGGTAGTGGGGGCGCCTTACCTAGGTGGAGGCCACCCGTCACTCATACCAACTTTATCTTAGGTCTGGGCTCTCAGTTATGTGCCGAGTCAGCTAGATTATGGGGGTTTGGTTTTAGGGTTTTAGCCTTCTCTCTTTGTATAAATAGAGGCTCTTTCAGCTCTATCAACGTGGATGTATTTGCAGAGAACCTCTGCCCCGTATGATTGTAATTTCTTATCTGTGTTATGAATAAAGTTGGGTCTTTAGAGGACAATTTGGTGGTGCAAGAACTTTAATGGTGAATATTTGGCTTATAATCAAGGTGATATCTGTGTAGGTATTTTCTTATTCATGCATGCTGTGTTATCTAGCTTAGAAGGTTATAATCTAATCCATAGAGTAGGCATTTGAAGTTTCAACTTGCTTGCTTATTGTATATTCTAGGAATTGCATATTGTATTCAGCTGTACTCATGCTTTCCAGTTCCTCTTTGGTTTATATATACTAGATATAATCACTTGCTTGAATGGTATTTTAGTTTTGCAGATCACTTGGCGTGAAGTAGAGATCAGAGCTCAGTTGCATCTCATCTCTCTTCAAATATATTTTTCTACTTTTCTTGCCCCACAGGTTCCCTCCATGCTCAAATTTACTCAAGCTTGGGCTTGAGGTTTTTCTTATCCGTCCTCAAATTTAAAAAAGAAATTTTTTACTTTCCGGTTCCTTTGGTTTTGTTTCATAACAAGTATCTCTAAGTGTTAAATATCATCTTTCCTATCTCTTGTTATATAGATCTAAGAGCTTCCTTTGTCTAAAAGTTTATCTCACGAAAATTTAGATCTAGCTTTGCTTAGTTTTAGTACTTGAAGTAGCATAAAAGTCCTATCTTTGCACAAGTACTAATTGTAAATTTTAATGTATTTTATTGTCTAATCCACTATTTTACAGGAAAATAGCTCACTGGTTTTTCACTTTTCATGACAAGTTAAGCGGAAATGCTAGCAAAAAATTGAAGTTTCAAGCTCCAAAAAACATTCCTCTTTCCCCCTTCTTCATTTCCTTTCTCCAAGTTGCATTGAAGACCTTCTCAATCACAAAAGGAGTCCCAACTTCAAGAGCTTTGTAAAAAATAATATAGAGCAAGTGGGATAAAGGCTCCCACACCCTTCTTCCCCCATTTGGGGGAATTGGTATCAGAGCGGGTCCTTCACAGAAAGCCTTACCAGCTTGAAGTAGATCCTTGACACACCATGGGGTTCTCAGTAAATGGAGCACCATTGTTTTGTGGGACAAATTACTTGATCTGGAAAAGAAGAATGCAAGGTTATCTTGAAGCAGAAGGCAGTGGAGTATGGCAGACAGTGCTTACTGGGTACGATCATCCGAAGAAAGTGAAAACAACAGCTCAGAAAGAAGCAAGGAAAAATAATTCAATGGCTATGGAATCCATTCTTGAAGGCTTATCAGATTCCATAAAAGAGAATATTGGAAAGTGCAACACTGCTAAGGAAC
>LPNX010695754.1:40827-58304 GCA_001517045.1 Pseudotsuga menziesii
GGAAAAGAAAATCAAGAAATAAAAGGACAGATGGAAGACAGTATTGTCATTGATCTGAAAGAACAGATAGAAGAAGTCAAGAAAATTGAAGAAGACCTAACAAGACAACTCCAAGAAAAGATAGAAATTTGTCAAAAGCAAGAATTGAAGATCCTCTCTCTAAAGGAAGATATGAACAAGGCAGTTGCTCAGTTGAAGACAATTTCAAAGATTGAAAAGAACATTGAAGAAAGTGAAAGTTCCAGGGAAAAAGAAGAAAAGGCTAATAGTTATACAGATATTTTCAGTAGATCCCATGATCAGCAAGATTCAAGGAAGAATAGAAACAGAGAACTTGCATCACAAAGAAGATCCTTTGCTCAGGGAGATCCCATGATGTTCAGTGGTCACTGCTACAAGTGTAACAACTGTGGTCACAAAGCCATCCATTGCAGAACTCATAACAGAATAATTCCAGATATAAATCAAGGTATGTTTTCCGTTCAATGTTATAATTGTTATCATTATGGTCACTTTGCGAAACATTGCAGGATGCAGGGAGAAGTTAAAATTTGGAGAAGAAAGCAAGTTCAACCGAATGTCATGAACAGTGATCAGCCTACCAAAGTATGGAAAATAAAGTCAGCAGATTGCACCAATGATCAAAACAGAAATGATGAAAATATTGGGAAAAACCCAATACCATTTTGAAGACTATCAATCAATAGCAATGCCCAGTGATAGGGGGAGCAGTATTACCAAAGGAAATTCTTGTTGCCATTGATGCAAAAAGGAAGAAAAGTTTTTTTTCAAGAGTCGAAAAACAAAGAGAAGTTGTTGACAAGGGGAGCATGCCCTAAGGGGGAGCTGTATTGTAAGGATGTTCCCTTTGCCATTGATGCCAAAGGGGGAGAGAAGTTGTTCTCAGGGGGAGCCTGAGTGTTGTCATCAATGACAAAGGGGGAGATTGTTGATTAGGTTGTCATTGATGCCAACAATGTCTGGTCATTGATGCCAACAGTTAAGTCTTGGTGCCCCTTATGGAGCCCCTGAGGGTTAGTATTTGTTTAGTGGTTGTCTGTGTCAGAGGAGACCTTTTGACTTTGCCCAAGCCCAAGTCTGAAGCCCTTGGAGGCCTTGGGACAATGGCAAAAGCCCTGAACTTCCTGGAGAGTGGTCAAGTTGGTTTAATCAAAATATTAAGGTTAATAAATAAAAAAAATTTAATTAAAAAGTTTTGTTAATCAATCAAATATTAAAAAAAGGGGGTTTTAATAAATAAAACAATTATTTATTAAAATAGTTTAATAAATAATAATAAATTTTTTTAAATGTTTAAAAATAACTTTTTATTCATTATTAAATTCATTAAAATAAGGAAATTGTTCATTCAAAATAAAAAATGATAAATATACTCATTAAATTAAGGAAACCAATTATCTTATTGTGTCATATAAATATATGAACATTTGACAACTTAAAGATATATTAGTTTTTTGGAAATTTACGGGCATAATAGTTTTTGGAAATTCACGGGCACAATAGTTTTTGGAAATTCACGGGCTAAACAAGTTTTGGAAGTTCACGGGCTAAACAAGTTTTGGAAGTTCACGGGCTGAATATAATTTTCTGGGTGAAGATTTGCTGTTCTAGTGGACTGAGTTTTTCGTTGCCATTGGGAGATAACCAAATCGCGAAGTTTTGTGCCGTGGTGGAGTCTGTAACAGCGTCCTTAAATTTATCCAGCAAGCTCAAGTTTTCTGTAACAGCGTCCTTGAATTTGTGCCGTGGTGGAGTCTGTAACAGAGTTCTTAAATTCAGGCAGCAAGCTCAAAATTTCTGTTTAGAAGGTATCTGAAATTGAATTATAAGTTGGACCGTGGAAGGAACAAGCTCTAAACTCTGTTGGAGAAGGGAATGGCATACAGGCACGGTGGTCGATTCCTTCATAGCCTGTGAGCAAAGAGCTTGCAAGTGGCCTGGAGAAACCGTGGGCATTCCAAGGAGATACACAGCGATCTACCCTGTGAGTTACCATAGGAATCTCATTTGTTCATCAGCAATCTCGTCTCTGTTGGACAGCGTGGAAGTGGTTGGGCAATAGAAGTTCATGTTTGAAAGTCGTGGGGCCTAACTGATATTAGTTACAGTGTATTAATTATTGAGAGAAGGCGTGTGTTTAGAAATCAGCGTTCAAATCCTTGGCAAGCTCGAGTTTGTTATCATTGGCAGCGAATTGAGTGACCTCCAACCTTTATGACATTGAATTTCTTGTGCAATTAGCAGCCTTAACATCTTCGCTGGGTTAAGTTTTGGACTGAGGTAAATTCGTGGTGGTTTAACTGTGGTAATTTTTATGACTGAATTTTTTTTGTTCAAATCAACAATTATTTGGAATGAGCCTGTGGACTGAAGATTTAGTAAACAGTCATATTTCAACAGCAGTAATCTAACATTTCTGTGGTGACTGAGGAAACTTCTTTTAGCAGTGTANCTAGTAATATTTAAACAGTGGTATGTTCAGTAAAATACACTCAGTGGCATGACACTCAGTACACAGTAATATATGTATGATGAAACACAGTGATAAATGCTTAGATGTTTACACAATGATGTGCTCAGTTTGATATGCTCAGTGATGTTTACACAGTGATACTCAGTGATGTATGATGAAAATACAATGTGTGATGATATGGAATTATATAGTACAATGATGAATAGTGGTAATTAGGAGTGAGTACATTGGTTCAGTTGTGCAGCATTAGCACAGGCTACTACATGTGCATTTGGTTTGACTCATATTGGCTGAGTAGTATGAGCAGTTGGTTTGACCCAGGTGGTCTGGTACACAGTTGGTTGAATTCAGATTGATTGATTCAGATGATGTGAACAACAACTTGATTGGTACAGCTAGATTGCGCATGTTGATGAGTAGTGTGGAGCAGTTGTGGTATAGTGGTCAGTGGACAGTTGATGAGCAGTGGTCAGTTGATGAGCAGTGAAAGTGGTTGTGCAGTGTGGTATAGACTGTGCAGTGTGGTACAGGTGTTGGATAGCAGGTCCTCAGGATCAGTGCAGTTTGTGGTTCAGTAGTTCAGTTTCTATCTTCATATAAGGGTGGCAGGACGGGGCAAGGAAAGGAGGTCGTAGCCTCCTTCCGGTGGAAGCCGGAAAACTAGGGAGTGGCAGCTTCCTTCAGGTCGTAGCCTGTAAATCAAGGGGGTCGTAGCCTCCTTCCAGTTGAGGCTGGAAAAATTGAAGTCTTTGTAATAAGGGGGTGTTGCCTCCTTCCAGTTATTTCTGGAAAACTATTTTAAAAAGGCTTCCGTGGTTTCCCCCCCAGGACTTGGGTTTCCACGTAAAAATCTTGTGTACTGTGTTGCTATGCTTTCTATGTGATGATGATGATATGATGATGATAACAATGCTGATAGTCATATAATGATAATGTGACAATGCATAATATTGAATAAGTTGTTGATTATAAAAGTTGAAAAAGTAATAAACATTGCACACACTGATTCACCCCCCCTCTCAGTGTCTACAGTATCGTCTCTTTTATTTTCATGTTTTGCTTAATAATTTGCTAAAGTAGAATAGGAAAGAGTAGTTTCATTATTTAGAAGTTTGCTTTCATAAAAGTTATAAAATAAAGGTTTCTTGTTTTATTGCTTAGTTTTAGTTTAGTTTTGTTTGCTTTTATTTGGTATAATATTGCAAAAGTTAAAAAGAACCAAAATCTCTTGAATCTCACCGTAAGGTGGATCAAGAGTGCTCTCCATCGGAGAGTTTAATTAATTTTTTTTTTTAATTTTCATGTACTTAGCTTTTTTGTAATTAATTAATTATTTTCTAAATCTCTTGAACTTGCCATAATCCAAGTCAAGAGCACTCTCTGTCGGAGAGCATATTAATTGTTGCATCATCCTTGCACTTAGGCATATAGAATAGATAAGACTCTTGAACTTTTGTCATAAGACAAAGTCAAAAGCACTCTCTGTCGGAGGGTTTAATTAATTCTTTTAATAAATTTTTGCAACTCACATTCCCCCTCTAATTAATTTACTTCGTTGATATCCCTCACCTAGTATGCTCTGCCGACTTTCATAGTTGGGCTCGTACTCAGAACGGTGAACGAACTTGCTAAGCTCGCAATGACAACCTAATAAAATTTTTACCAATAACGAACGCACCGGCGTTGTAGAAAGCATTCAAGTCTATTCTCAGTAAGGGCGCCGGAACTCCCCGTTGTCTTGAGTCACGGCTAGCTGGTCAATCCTCCAGGACATCAGCCCGAGATACTGGACAGGCCGACAGGTCTCTGATACCTTTTTTCAAAGCCATAATAAACAAGACCAGCAAAATATTTAAAACGTACCAAGAGCACTCACATAACATATCCACTAGCTTTATTTCAAGACTTGTATCTTTGTTACTTTTCAAGCATTGCAGAGCTTCGACTCCATAAAGCACCGGTCTATCATATCATGCGCTATTATTAATCTAGACCATTTGTCCTTTTATTTATAAACTCTTTATCTGTAAATGCAAATTTTATTTTTACAAGTTCTTGATATACTGTTCATCTTTTAATCCGGTGCAACAACGTGGATTGCTTTTTTTGTCTTGTGTTCAAAATCTTATAATTATAATCATCTTCATTATAAATTAACTCCTAAACAACACCCATCCGCATCACTTCTATAAAAATTAACTTAAACACATTGAGCTATAGAAACTCTTTGTTAGGGACTATCCCCCTTGGCTTCGTTAGGAGTTAGCCTAAACGGAGGAGCTAGGAATAGGTGACAGTACCTACCTCTGTGCTTGCTCCCAAGGTCACACCTCTCCCGCTTTCTCAAGTGAGGAGACAGCTTTCGGAAGATTTCTGCTGCTGGTGTGCAATCGGCGGTCAACAGCGTCCATTGTAGACAATAAGGCGAATTTAAGATGGAAGATCAGACCTGATTGAAGCAGTATCGATCTGTTATTACGAAGCTGAGATCAGCTGTGGATCGTGTTTCTTGTTGTGAGATCTCATTCTGCACAAATCTCTATCCATACACATTTACTATAATTCTAGGCATAATATCTATTGTGAGCATCCATTGCCATATCTTGAGAAGTCGTCTCTAGCGAGGGTATCTCTCCATTGAATTCAAAAGGGCATGCAAACTGAGATCTGCATATGACAATTAGTGGAGGACGTTATTACATAGAGGGTTGCGTTGAAGATTACGGTAGATGATGACACAGTCAAAGCTGCTACAGCACCATCTCACGAATTGTCAAACTTTTAGGTGTGCCAATTGTATGCATCTCTGATTTAGAATATCTATTTAATGTTGCTATGAATCCTACAATACACTGTGTATTGTTGGACAAAGGTAGACAAGTTTAACACCTTGAATTCTTGATTAGTATATTTGATATAATATATTGCTGCCTATCTTGCAAAGCCATGAGAAAACCATAAATTATACTCAACAAATCAGCAGTGGATATTTGAAGTTCTTGACACGCACATTAACCCAAAGTAGCCAGTAATTGAGATCAGATTTAAGGCAATATATTACAGGAAAACGATAAATTATAAACTCAACAAATCAGCAGTGGATATTTGAAGTTCTTGACACACACATTAACCCAAAGTAGCCAGTAATTGAGATCAGATTTAAGGTAGTATATTACATGCTTAAAGTAGTTTTTCTTTGAATTTTAAAGTTAAATTTGGCATCTAAGTGCACATCATATTGGCTGCTTAAAAGCAAGCCAAGATCCCAAGGAAAGCTTGGTAATTTTTACGTATTCTTATCATAGATTTAACTTTATGATTTTTTAGGAAATTTTTTGTGGATATTCAAAGATACTCTTAAAGTGTTTTTGAGCATCTTTTAGGACTGATTTTTGTAGGTTGGATGAAACAGAGAAGGAAGCTTTGGCCAAATTTCAAAGTTTTGTGCCATTCGAGTCCTCCCGAGCTTCCCGTTTCACTTTTAGTCAATTTTATGCAATATTGTAAGCCTTTGGATCCCAGATAACAAGGACCAAAGAGCATTCTTCTTTAAGCATCTTGTAACCACATAATAAAAGTTTTTGAGTAGGCTCTTCAGAACCCTCTCCCCATCCCCCCTTGGGGGATTTGTGTCGATGCCATTTTCGTGATATTTTTTTAGTTTAGTTTATTTTGTGTAGATATGTATACTTTGATAAGTTATATTTGATACATCTTTCATTTTTTCAAAGTAATAGAAATACTAACCCATTGCGTTATACCGAATTACCGAAAGGAAAAGATTTGCACTGGGTAGTAATTAGAAAACCTGTCATTTTTGCAATTTTACTTCTAAAATAAACCCCCTTTCTTTCGCGAGTATGACTTACGGACAAGGGCTTTCCCAAGTACTGGACCTGGAAAGGGATTCTTGGGTTTTCCTTTCTAATTAAGAAAACTTTGCTATAAAACTCTTAAAATTTTACCAATGCTCTGTTGTGTATGCTTTGCACCTCTGTGGTTTGACCGATCAGTTGGATGCATCAAAAGCAATGGGAGTGACTAGTTTAATTAACTTTGATACATTCAATTGACCTCCCAACAACGAAAATCCAATGTTGTGTTTAACTTCGTGTGGGGAAATTGTACAGAGGAAGCAGGAACCAGTGTGGAAGACATCATCGATATATCACGATGCCTGTGATATATCACGAATTCCAAGGGAAAACAATATATTGCCGATAAAAAATTGCGACTTTTGAAAAAATCGTGATTTTTGCCGATTTTTAGGGAAAACATCGTAAGTCGATAGAAAAAATCGTCGAGGCCGCAGACAATTTGGCATATATCCCCTTTTTTTACCTTTTTTGGTCATTTTGTTTGCTAGTTGAGGGGTTTGGAGAGCAAAGGACCTTGCTATCATTTTTCATGGAGCCAAGGAATAGATTCATTGTGTTTCCATTAACCATCACCAAGTTACCGTGGATTGGGGATTGATTCCCATCACTGGTTTCCCAATTTGCAGGTATGTATATCATCGTGTAACCATTTACTCATTTTTATTTTTTTGGTAAACTTTTTATAGGTTTAGGGTTCTCATCAATGTTCCCTTTTCTTGCCAAATTTTAGAGAGAGATCTACTACAATTTATGCAAAATCTATGACCGTTTTGTTATTTGCAACATTATTATTATTATTTTTATTTTTTTTGGGGGGGTAATTTCAATGCATCTTACTATCTTCATTGTTCAAGCTTGAATATGAATTCCATTTTCCATTTTTCTTTGCCCCAAGTTGAATCATTGTTGTGCGAAAAATCAAAATGCCTAAAGCTTTGGACTCTATGTGGGTATATGGTGAGCCCTTGGAGGGGTTTAATAGGAAAAAATGGACTTGTAAGTTGTGTGGAAAGGAAATGATAGGGGGGATGAGTTGTTGAAATACCGCCTTGCACAAATTCCCGGGCATGAAGTGGGAATTTGTGAACAAGCAACCCCTGAAATTGTTCAAATTGCCAATTAATCACTTCATATTATAAATATGAAGAGAGACATGAGGGCATCAGTGAGAACTGAGATGGGAAGAAGTAGAATTGGGGCAGAGGGTATCACTAGCTTATTTTATTTGATTCCATTATATTATGTAGTATGTAGATCTTAGTTGACTCATGATGATAAGATACATTTATTATCTTTTTTTATGATATTTTGAGGCTCTGGAGTCAATGCACTCATTACTACTCAGGAATCAGGACTCAGGATATGATTTAGTATTGATGCATGATATATAATTAGACATCTTATACATTATATATATCTATTTCTTTTCATATCTATGTGGCAATGTGTTTATTTAATGTTGTTATTGCTTTAAATGTTTAAAAAATTGAAACAAATTGAATATTTTTGTATTTTTTTGAAGTGTGTTGATATTTGGCGATATTTTTCGATATTTTCCCCAATGTTGTCAATAAGTTGTGTTTCGGACCCTCGACTATATTTTCATCGACACGATGTCTTCATCACTGGTGGGAACAACTGAAAAGCGACTGCAGGATCCCATCAGGCTACATCTTTGTTGGTGGAGTGTTGGACATCCCCTCGTGACTCCATTTATCCCATATTTCCTTGTGTGCTACCACACTTAGTGAGTCTGGACATATTCCCTATACCTTCGTGGTATATCGGGAATACCCCTCCCTCATTAATCCACTCATTAATCCACAATAATCTAAAAGTTACCAAGGGACAATTGCAAAACATCCACTCCAGCATTACATCACATACATTTTTTGACTCCATTTAATTCAACACTAGTCTTTATTTTTCTATCTGTATAAGCCTTGCTTAAGAGAATTTGTGTTGAATGATCTTATAAAATCTCTTGTGTTGTTTATGTTGTCGTAATTTAATCATCTTACAATTCTCTTGTCTCATAGTTGTTGTTTAAAAAATCCTAAAAAACTCATTCATTTAAACCACTACCACTAAAGCTTAATCAACCTTAGCAACCAAATAGGGTCTATACCCCTTGGCTTCATTGGGAGTTTTCCTAAACGGAGGAGTCAAGATCAAGTGATAGTACTTGACTCGAGACTTGCCCTCAAGGACACGCTTAGTGGTTTGAAGATTTCTGCCATGGCAACCTAACCCTCCCAGGTGCGTGAAAGGCGGCAACATGCACCATGTTTGTATTAGAGCAGGAGTATCTTGCAGAGTAGGTGGAATCCTAATAGAGAAGTGAATATTGCAACTCCACAATTGAGGCTGCAACTCCACAATTGAGGTTGTGGGTAGAGTTGCAGAGAATCAATGGAGAAGGAGCTAATTCAAGGGTTTAAAAACTTACAATAGCAGTAAGACCTGCAAGAATGGATAGCTCCAATAGGAGGTTGGGTAGAGCAATCCTACCAAAAATAAAACCTAGTTAGGGGTTGAGGGGAAGAAGACAACAATTCCAGTAGGGAGGCTAGGTAGAACTGTTGGGGAAGAGCAAGGACTCAGTGAAGCAGTCAAAGAAAAGACTGCATAGAGAGGAAGTGCAGAGATGGGTTATAGGCTATGTTGCACGTGGACCCGCCCCTCCAAAATTTTCGACGTTTCCCGCGTTCCAGGGACTTTGGAACTCCTCGGAAATGTCCCCAATTCATTGGGGACTCTGTTGGGGACTTTGGGACTTCTGAGTCGTACCCTAAACGTACCCGTCAAAATTGGGGACTTTTCAAGAACGCCCCTCGACCAATCGGGGACTCTTGGATGTCCCTTAAATTACACAATTAAAAATAAAAAAAAATAAAAAATTTTAATTAAAAACCTAACCTAATCCTCCCCCTATTCCTCTAACCTGTAACCCCCTCCCATTCTCTCTACTCTATCCTACGTTTCTAATCTACACTCCAACTCACTTCACCCACATAACCCTATGGTTTACCCATCACTCCAACACTCCTGCACAATCCTCTGCACTATGGTTCTATCCATCACTCTGTGTGTCGCTACTTGCTAGGTCGGCTCCCGTCTATAGTCCTGTGTATGACTCCCCTATCTATGGCTCCCCTTCCTGGAAACCCACGTGCGTCCCTCTCAGCTTGAAGAGCACAGCTCGCAGCCCCCTCTCGAATCTTTGGCTTTCAGCACATGCTCAAAGTTTGAGTTCATGGCTCAACGCAGGCTCACACTCGCCATGAGTTTGCCCCCTCTCAGCCACAACACGCTGCAAAGAACAGGTATTCAATATTTGATATCTTACATTTTTTATTTTTTTGGGTAAAAATCTCAGCAGATGCTATTATAGTTTTATAAAAATATAATTTAGTATTTACAAATGTCATTACAAATTTAAAATTATTTGTTATTTAAATTTCAAAATGATTCATCTTTCATGTATACAATTTTGTAAATTTTTGTTACTGTTTTGACTTTCAAGTTTTAAGTTATTGTTTAATAGTTAACTTAGAAGTTAGAACTATTAAAAGTTTTCAGTTTTAGATCTTAGGCATGTATCTTGAGTCTTTACTATTTCGTTTTGATAATGGACAGTGATGATTGGACAATACTTTGTATTTCCTTTTGTAGTTTGAATTTTATAATTAGTTCTACTTTTTTATTTCTATATATATATATATATATAAAATTGTCGTCCCCAACTTGTTGTCCCTTGAAAAATTGGGGGTGCGCTCTAGTCGTCCCGGAAACTCGTCCCCGTGTCCCTTGCGTCCCCCTGTCCCCAAGGCTAGTGCAACATAGGTTATAGGAGGCATGTGAAGGTTGGAAGACTGAATAAGAAGAGGTCATGTGAGGAAATAGCCCAAACAGAAATATGTAATGAGTTGTGAAAGACAGTGGTTAAGATGGAAGTCTTAGAGCCAACACAGGGGATTGAGCAATCCTTGACTCATGATGAGCTGGTACAGATTTTAATGAAGAAAAGTAGACCCCTCTCAGAGGATGAACTATTGATGATCAACAAACAGATTAAGTTGAGGATGGATGTTGTGGAGCAAGCCATGGAACCATATCTGGTGAAAACATCATATCAACATGAAGGCATAAAGCAAAATTTTGATGAGATTGAAGAGGATAATGACTATTATGATGGGGAAATGGTAGAGGTAAGCTACCCAGAAGAAGAAGAATGGTTGGAAGATGTCCCTTGGATGACACCAGTTGAATTAGAATATGAATTCGAGTTTAAAGGTGGAAGCAGATATGAAAGAGAAACTGTTGATTTTACCATAGTAAAGATTGAAGAAAGGGAGAAAGAGAGTAGGTTAAAGAATCTTCCAATGAGATGGAAGCACATACAGATTTCCATGCAAAGGAGATTGGAATAGAAAATTGGCGGCAAGTATATGAGGGCTTGCCAGAAATTAAGGAAAGAAAAGATGAAGATGTTGAATGCATCAATCAGGAAGTACCCAATAAAGAAACTTTGGGGTATATGCCCATGGAAGCATTGGAATTAGTGGATTGTTTGGGTATCTGTACATATATAGGTATAGAGAAGGATGTCAACAACCATGCTAATGCTACCTATGTGGAGGATATTGACCACATTGTTGATGTAAGTGAAGGAGAAAGCTTTGAAGATTTGGACATCACTCATGATGCTACAATTGGTATTGAAAGATGCGAAGCTGAAAGGGAAGCTACACATGTGGTTGAGTGGGTAAAGAAGGTAGAGATTGTAAATGAGGTAATATATGATGAGGAGGAATTCCTTAATGAAGAAGAAAGGTTTAAAATTAGGAAAGAGGTGAGATTGATAGAAGCATTGTGGGATGCAAACAATGTCCAACTTGAGATGGAGGATAATCATGATGGTAATGATATTATACTTGAATCAAGGAATGATAGAGAAGGATGGAATAAGTGGCAGTTTGAGTTAATGTTCATTGAAGAATGGCTTCATAGGCCATGATATGAAGAGCCATCTATTGAGGGAGACACTATTGTCAAACCAGATAAGTATGAGAAGACTTCTAAGGTAACAGAGGTTGCAGTGAACATTAAAGGGGGGAGAAATGTGAAGATTTACTTGTCAATAGAGAAGGAAGACATGGGTAAAGAAACAATCTCGTTGACAGTGGAAGAAAGATTTGAGAAAAATACATTAGCTAGAGTCACAGGTGTAGCATTCCAAGCAATAGGGGTAATGTAGATTGAAGAGCAAGATGGTCCCAAAGCTCTAATGTTTTCTTTGCTAATGATAATTTGTTAACATGTGCAGGAATCAAGAGAATAACCTGAAGGAGCCATCAATTTTACATGAACATTTAGAAGGTTATGCTTGTACAAGTGAGGCCAACACTAGCAAGGTTGCAAAGGATGAGGAAGAACCCTCCTTTGAGGTATTGAAATTGCTAAGAAGCAAAAGAAAATGGAACAACAATGGAAGGGTGTTATTCCGTAAGGCCCGAGGCATCAATATAAATTAAGAATTTTAAGGGAGGATTTACTATTGATGTAATTGCTACTGAGGATATGGAAGAGGAACATGATGTTGAAGGTAACAGTAATACAATTAATCATAATAATGTTAAGGATAAGCAATTCTCAAGAATTGTAGAAATAGATAAAGAAAGTTATCTAGAAGAAAAGATTATTAGAAAAATGATTGAGCTTGTCATTGATAATAGAATGATGATGGTGTGGAGCCCCAAAGAGCTCAGATATTACCAGTTGTTGGGGATATGGATGAAGACCCTAGAGCAAGGTATTGGTAATGAACAAGATGACCGAAACGGAAAGTGGGACCATGAAATGCCCACATTGCAGGAGTTCGAAATGATATGGTGGATGCAGAAGAAGCTAAGGTTGAAGCTAAAGAAAATCAATTATGAATGGTTCAAGGTTTGGAGCAAAAGGAAAATAAAACATGAGTCCATGCCTTCTTATTTTGTGGGGAGCTTGAGGTAGGAGCAAAGACCGACGGTATTAAGTCGTGATCGTTGCCTCAAGGAGGTGTATGGGGATGCCCGCCGAGGGAAAAGGCCCGCTAATGACAGAGATTTCTTTCCCTTGATTGTTGGAGCGTAAACGCTCGAGATCATCCCCAGCTCACGCGATTGACCAAGATAATCCCTAGCTCACATGGACGTCTCAGTTTTCCTTTGGGGTCATTCGTTATGGTTGAATTTTCGAAAAGGGGGTTTGTTGGAACCCATATGAAGTTTCTATTATGAGCAAATGTGTGGCATGGTTGTAAGGGGACCATTAAATATTTATTAAAGTCACCAAAATCAAAGGGGGAATATAGAGGAAGAGTGGAAGCCGTCAAAAGGAAAAAAGGAGGAATATGGTAAAAAAAAGATTATAGGCAAGGCTCGAAAGCTTAGAGAGGAACCGAGAGGAGAAGCTCGGCAAAGTCTGGAGAGAAGAGAGAAGAAGCTCAGCGAAGATCAGGGAAGAAGCAAAGAGCTATGAAGAGACAACAGGAAGTAAAGGAGAAGTGAAAGAGAAGAAAAGAGGGAAGACGTTGAGGCTGGAAGAAGATTGCAGAAATAAAGAGGCTGGGAAGAAGAAGGAAGATGGAATCTTTGCAGGAGGAAAAGAGGAAGAGTAGCAGAAGGCTGAGAATAATAGAGAGGAAGCAGGAAGAGAAAAAGAAAAGAGGAATCCGAGTCCAGTCGAGGCTTGAAAGAAAAGCAGGAAGCAGTGAAGAGAAAGATAGGAAGCATAGTCTAGTGAAGGCTGAGAAAGAGAAAGAGTCAGAGAAGAAGATAGCTTGGTAGTGGTTTAAAGGGAACCAGAAAGAGAAGAAGAAAAGCAAAGAGACCGCTAGTTAAATCTGGAAGAGGAAAGGAAGATTAACAAGAAGCTTCTGAAGCAAGGAAATTGGTAGCAGATTCAGGTAAAAAGGTTGGTTATAGAATTGTGGGGTGATTTGCAATGTAAACACCTAGCTGAGACTTAGACCAGTAGGTGGAAGAAAGGTTATGGGTCCAAGAATCCTCTGTAATTACTGAGTAATTTTTAATTTCTGAGTAAATTAATGGAGGGTCTGCCCTTTGAAGCCAATGTGAATATTAAATATTTGAGTAAATTAATGGAGGGTCTGCCCTTTTAATGAAAATGCCGTATATGTTTTATGTTTTATGTGACTGAATTTTATGTTGAGCCTGTTAGGCTCTTTTGAATTACATTGTTTTGGGTTGAGGACCTGTAGTGTCCTTATTGGTGTCAGAGAGCTGTTTTCACTCTGAAGTTTTGAACTACAGACGGTTCAGGTGGCCCGTCTCTGCACCAGTTTAGGAGTGACGACAACAGCATATCAAGTGTTATACTTATGAAAAAATGCTAAAGTTAGCATAGAATCAATGAATCTTGGAGGATGGAGTTATTTTTGGGCACATATTGTCGTTACCATACAGAAACCAGTGCTGGAGGTTGCTCTAAACAGAATTTCATATAATATTCAGGGAAGAATAGCAGTGACAACATGCAGAGGGTTTTCTCCGGCAGTTCACATTTAGAAACATCTTTGTCATCAGTGAAGAAAAATGACAGATGTGAAAATTCTCATTCAGACATTATATCAAACACTTTCAACAACTAGGGTTTTAATTAAAGATTCACATGCAACATTTTAAAATTAAAACCACCATGCTAAAAGCCCTTCAAACACTGAAATTACACAAGCACATTGAACACGACTATTTTGGTCAAACTAGACCGGGCAAAAGCCCAACCTGGAGAAAATCCAAAGAGGATATTTTTTATTAAGAAGAGTACACAGAAAATTCTTTTACACATAATTTCTCTTTATTCCCACACTAACAAGCTCAACAAAAATAGAACCACAGAAAATTACCTTGAATTTTGTGCTGAAAAACTATGGTACGGCCTGTTGTATGGCATGCCCACACATGCTGTACAGCATGTACGGTTCTGTCAGTCTACTGCCTTGATTTTCAAGCCCACACATGCCTGAAATCGTTGCTGTACAGCCTGTACAGTCTGCATTTAATGCTTAGTCAGCAATCTTGGGAATTATGTCCACACATGTGACTGTATGGTATTGTGAGTGTGTTGTACGCATACTTACCAGACTTGGAATCGGCAATAAATCGGTGAAGCAAAAGAGCGAAGAGTTTGAATCAGATCGGGAAAAAATCGGGAAAAAATCGGCAAATACAAAAATTAAATATATACCTCTATTTTGAATTTAAAGAAAAGAAAACTGTTGTTATTGCTAAGGAACAAGTTGCTGCTAGTGCTAAGTAAGAAGGGCTTGTTTCTTAGGACACCATCTGGCTTGATGAAAGAAGCCCTACCCTGCAAGTCCAACATAAAAATTAAAAAATACAAATTAAAAAGCATAAATTAAATAATAAAATGAAATAAAAAAGAAAAAACAGGCTTAATTATTAAAAAATACAAATTAAAAGAAAAAAATAAATAAATTAAAATAATAAAATGAAATAAAAAATTAAAAAAATTGCAACATAAAATTAAAAAATACAAATTAAAAGACAAAAAATAAACAAATTAAAATAATAAAATGAAATAAAAAATAAAAAGATAGCATAAAGAAACGTAAAAATGAGTGAGTAACTCCGGTAAATCACGATGTCCCTCCTGCAAATCGCAACGGTTGATGGCCCTCCTGTAACTCGCAAAAGTTTATGGCCTGCGTTTTTTGGACTAGCGTGCCGCCTGATGCCTGTGACAGCGAAGACGGCGGAGACCGAGCCCGTGATGGCAGAGACTGAGCCCGCGCATAGAGGATCGAGCTCGTCATGTGCCTGGAGACTGATTCGAGCCCGAAGCGGGAGACTGATCGTTTTTTTTCCGGATTTCTGAGTCCAAATCGTTGCCTGCCGATTCAAACTCGCGTCATTTCCACTTGACTCGTTTGGCACCCGATCCGAGTCAAAATCGGGAAAATCGCGATTCAGCTCGCCATTCTTGTAACTGTGGTTGTACGGTCTTCTACAGGCTGCCTTGAGATGCGTGTTACTGCTTTTCCTTGGAAATTGTGCCCTTTTTGCCTTGGGAACTCTTCTTTGGCTTCAGTCTTTCCTCTTTTCTTCTTTTGGTGGTGAGTGTGTCTTCCTTTGCCCTTTTCTCATAGTTTTATACTTTGTCTTTCGTAACTACTTTATTACACCCAATCAAGGGTTGAGATCGAATTACAAAATCAAGTGTCTAAATTAAATGCTCTTTTAATAATCAATTCACTAACACATTATTTAAATAAGGCCCAAACTCATAAAGTACAACACATGTCTTTATTTACATAAAAGTCCCTTTTTACATATATACACAAGGAACAAAGCCTTTAAGTCCCCCTCATCACACCCACACCAAAAACATGAGGGAGGACCTCTAGACTTATATTTTCAAAAATTAGTCACATCATACATGCTACAGGCATACAACAACTCCTTTATGTGGGATTGATAGATTTGGCATGTCAGTTGTAGTTGTTGTTAGTGGTCAACAGTGAGGAAGTTCACTGTCATAAATAGCAGTTTGAACACACTAGAATGATGCCCAAGTCAGCACCATTATTACCAAAGTGAATTACTGAACAGAGGTTAGTGAGTTTAGGAGGGATGACAGCAGCATATTAACAAATTCTGAAAAGTGCTAAAATTAGCATAGAATCAACAAATTCTTGGAGAATGGAGTTATTTTTGGTCAAATAATGTAGTTATCTTTTTACAGTGTTACCAACATCGGCCGAAAAATCGGCAATGTCTGAGAAATCGTGAGATTTCGAGGACAACGATTTTTCGACAAAAAAACGCTAAAAAAATTGGCCCAATTTTTTGCCAAAAAATCGCGAGTCGACAAAAAAAATCGCCTGCGCGGATTGTGGGTGAAAAAAAGTGGTTTTAAGACTTTTTTATTTTTACTTTTATTTTCTCGCTGCAGAGATAGAGAGGAGAGCTAAGGAGACCAATAACTCTTTCATTGTGCTTAAGGACGAATTTAGGCAACATTTCCTTCGCCATCAACCATCAAAATTGAAGATTGGATATTGTCATTTGGAGTTTTTTTCCACAATTATCACAGCTGAAGGTAAGTAAAAAATTTCACTGTCATTTCTCATTTTTCCAAGAGGGATTCTTGTTGATTTACATTACCAATTAATTCTCCATCTTCAAAATCAATTTTTATAGGGTTTTAAGCAAGTTTTTTGCACTTATGTATTTTGCATGCCAAAAAACGTTTTTGCATTTTTTTTCTTGCCCTAGATCCTTCCAAATTCTCATAAAAATGTTTAATTATTTTTCCTCATTAAAAGAGTGTTTGAATGCTCAATATATCTTGAATTTCTTCTTGTGTTTTACATTTCCATCAATCACATATGCTAACAAACATTTTTTTTTTCTTGCCTTAGGTTCAAACTTCAAAGTATCAAGCTTCATTTTGTCCATACACAAGATGTCGAAGGCTTTGGATCCATTTTGGGAGTGGGGCACACCTATTGACCAACTCAATCGACAAATTCCCACTTGCAAGCTATGTGGGAAGAGAATGACAAGTGGGATAAGTAGGTTGAAATACCACCTTGCACAATGTAATATCCCAAATCCCGATATTTTCTATTTCTAAGCAAATATGCTGATACAACGGGGCATGCAAACTGCCAAGCAAAAATCACTATTTTATAGGAAAAATTAGGGTTAGGGTTTGCGAGATAGAATGAACACTTACCACTGATAAGCTGATCTGAACTACTCCAGCAAAAGTCTGCCAGTACTGCAAGCTGGATCAAAGAGGATCTGAGCTCCTCTGCTTCAGGTGAATCCCCCCCAGCAGCAAGATGCCCAAGTAGAGAAGTGTGACGCCCTCAAGGAAGGAGATGTCCGATCTGACTGAGAATTTGCGGGACTGATAGCGGTGCAATGTCGGAGAGAATGCCCGGAGCATGCGAAGGTTCTGAGCTCTCCAGGTAGGGTAGCGAATCACTTTAGAGAGGCAGCTACTCACCCTCTGGAACCCCGAAACGGCTGATAACTGCTTCAGATGAGCACTGATAGATCTGAAAATCA
>LPNX010695754.1:58385-74966 GCA_001517045.1 Pseudotsuga menziesii
TGGAGTATGAGGCTAATGATGATATTGGTGCTTGAGTTTCGGAAGGAAACTAAGATTTGAAGGCCCAACAGCTGATTAGGGCTTTTTGGCTGAAAACCCCCTCATATGGCTGCACACGTGTCCCTGCAACGATCTATACCATGTACTAGGTAACTGATGAATGAATTAAGAACAAGTGGTGAACCTGTATGGCTTACCCGGAATAAGACTAGGACAGATGTTTCACTGCCGAAATCTTGTTAGCTAAAGACTCCGTCTCCAACCCCAACTGCTGTGCTGCACGCTGTGCTGCTATCCAAGAGCTCCCAAAATAATAATAATCCAAAGTGAAGTCTCCTCTTGCCTTCTCCTCTATTTACAAGGAGATGCTGGCCATCTTGCATGCTCTCACAAAATTCAGACAGTACATGGTGGGCAGTAAGTTCAAAATCAAAACCGATCATAACAGCCTCAAGTATTTCTTGGAACATCAGGAACTGAATGAGCGACAGCAGAAATGGGTCAGCAAGGTACAAGCCTATGATTTCGAGATTGAGTATGTGAAGGGTAAGAATAATGTAGTAGCTGATGCATTATCCAGGCGTCCATCCCCATTATCTCTCAGTAGTATATCCACGAATTGGAGGGCACTTCTCTTAGTGGAGTACTCCAAAAATAAATTCGCTTGCGAATTATTGGACGGGCAAATTCAAGATGACAGGTACAGGATTGTGGATGACATCATCTACTACAAGGACAGAATATACCTCGTTCCAGAATCCACATTGAGGAAGAAGATCATTTAGGCAGCCCACGATTCTCCTTTATCAGGGCATCAAGGTTTCTTAAAGACCTACAGGCAGATCAGAGAGAGGTTCTCTTGGAAGGGCCTCAAGGGGGAGATTATGCAGCATGTCAGGGAATGTAGCATCTGTCAACAGAACAAGATTGAGAACACCCATCCAGCAGGGTTACTCCAGCCACTACCACTGTAATATCCCAAATCCCGATATTTTCTATTTCTAAGCAAATATGCTGATACAACGGGGCATGCAAACTGCCAAGCAAAAATTCCTATTTTATAGGAAAAATTAGGGTTAGGGTTTGCGAGATAGAATGAACACTTACCACTGATAAGCTGATCTGAACTACTCCAGCAAAAGTCTGCCAATACTACAAGCTGGATCGGAGAGGATCTGAGCTCCTCTGCTTCAGGTGAATCCCCCCAGCAACAAGACGCCCAAGTAGAGAAGTGTGACGCCCTCAAGGAAGGAGATGTCCGATCTGACTGAGAATTTGCGGGACTGATAGCGGTGCAATTTCGGAGAGAATGCCCAGAGCATGCGAAGGTTCTGAGCTCTCCAGGTAGGGTAGCGAATCACTTTAGAGAGGCAGCTACTCACCCTCTGGAACCCTGAAACGGCTGATAACTGCTTTGGATGAGCACTGATAGATCTGAAAATCACTGAGTACCAGAGTATGAGGCTGATGATGATATTGGTGCTTGAGTTTCGGAAGGAAACTGAGATCTGAAGGCCCAACAGCTGATTAGGAATTTTTGGCTGAAAACCCCCTCTTATGGCTGCACACGTGTCCCTGCAACGATCTATACCATGTACTAGGTAACTGATGAATGAATTAAGAACAAGTGGTGAACCTGTATGGCTTACCCGGAATAAGACTAGGACAGATGTTTCACTGCCGAAATCCTGTTAGCGAAGACTCCGTCTCCAACCCCAACTGCTGTACTGCACGCTGTGTTGCTATCCAAGAGCTCCCAAAATAATAATAATCCAAAGTGAAGTCTCCTCTTGCCTTCTCCTCTATTTATAAAGTTCAACTGTGCAAAACCCTAATCTTTGACCTAATTAGGTCACTTTATCTTCTAATTTGCCGTTGACTTGCATGCATGCGGAGGGAGACTTAAATAGTGCATGCATCATTAAAATAATGCTGGGATGGCATGCACGAGGGTGGCCTTTGGCCCCGGTGGCCCTTCTTGACCACTTGATGATGCCCTAGATCTTCTACGGTTGGCATCAATCCTTAGCTGATTCCCTAGCTGTCAGTAACCGCTCGAACCCACAGGAATCACATAAGTTAGCGGTTTTGGGCCTTAAGGCCTAACTGGAAGAGGACATTACACACAAATAGTAGGGCATGATGCGGGTCCTTGCAACCAAACAACCCCATAACTCATTGCTAAGGCCACAAAAGCGATTCAGGGCACTGGGCTAAGGAAACAATACAAGAGGCCGTGAGGAAACAAATTGCTTCAGGATACGGGTCCGCAGCAGGAGTGGGGGCTAGTGGGACGAGTCCAAATACCGATACCCACTCCACACAACATTCCACATCGCCTTTTATTGTATCTTCAAGATGCAAACCTAGTGGACAACCTTCTATAAGGTCCACGGTGAAGGTAAAGGAAAAAGTAGACGCAAACTAACTTATTAATCGATGCTTGCTATGGAGTGCTATTCCATTTAACTTTGGAAAGAACCCATTTTATGTGTCCATGTTTGAGGCGGCTGCTATAGTTGGACTGGGGTTTAAGCCCCCTAGTTATGAGGAGTTGAGAGGGCCCATCCTTCAGGATTAAAAGGCTGATTGCACTCACAGATTGGAGGAGCTTCAAAAATCATGGGACTTAATAGGATGTAGTGTTATGTCAAATGGTTGGACCGATATGAAGGGTAGGACACTTCTCAACTTCTTGGTTCATTGCCCCAGGGGGACTATGTTCATGAGATCTGTGGATGCATCCACACATATCAAAGATGCGGCTTTACTATGTGCCTTGTTAGATGAGTCCATCCAAGAGATTGGGCCGTAGCATGTTGTCCAAGTGATAATGGACAACGTTGCGAACTATGTGGCTGCCGGTAGGATGCTCATGGCTAGGTATCCTACACTATTCTAGACTCCTTGTGTCACCCATTACCTTGATTTGATCTTAGAGGATTTAGGCAAGATTGATTGGATCAAGGATACTATTGATTCAGCGCGGAGCATCACAAAATTCATATACAACCGTGCAACGGTGTTTAGCTTGATGAGAAGTTTCACAAGTGACAAAGAGTTGGTGCATCCTGCCATCACACGCTTTGCCACTAGCTTTATTTCTCTTCAGTCTCTCTTGAATTCTATATGGAATTTGCAGGCTATGTTCTTTTCACCATAGTGGCGTGCTTTATCATTTAGCACTAGATGAGAGTGGCAAGCCACATTCAGGCTAGTTGCATATGATGAGAGGTTTTGGGTGGCGGTGAAGGAGGTGTGCACCATCACCGAACCTTTGGTAAGGGTTCTCCGCTTGGTTGATGGATAGAGGCCTGTAATGGGATACCTATATGAGGCCATGGATTGGGCCAAAGAATCCATCCATGCTTATTATGAGGACAAGGGAGATCATGGGCAGGAGAGACAACATATGATATGGGCGGTGATTGATGCGCGATGGAACCACACATTCCATCGTCCCATTCATGTTGCAGGGTTATACCTCAACCCTGCGTTTGCTTACTCCTATGGCTTTAGATTTGATGGAGAGGTTATGTCTGGATTCTATGAGTGTGTCCAGAGGATGGTACATGGTGCAGCTGAGCGTACACAACTTTCCCAAGAATTGGAAATGTATAAGAAAGCCACAAGATTATTTGTGTTTGATATAGCAATAAATGATAGAACCAACCTGATGCCAAGTAAGCTTCACCTAGTTTCAACTTTCAAGTTTATAATTTCATTTTCTCTTTCTAATTCTTTGTTCTACATTTTCTTTTCATTTCTCATGTTTATTTTATTCACAATTTCATTGTAGATACCTGGTGGGAGAACTATGATGGTTGTGTACCTATTCTACAGAGGCTTTCCGTTCGAGTGCTCATCCAGACATGTAGCTCTTCTGGTTGCGAGCACAACTGGAGTGTATTTGAAAAGTATACTCCAAAAAGCGCAACAGGTTAGAGAATTTCAAATTCATTATATAATATAAATTATTAAATTCTAATTTATAGATTTATGCTACTTTACCTTCTAATTTATGTACTATAATTTATAAATTATGAATTTAATATTTAATATTTATGATCCCCCTCCAGGTTGGATACTCAACGCCTTAATGATTTGCTCTATGTCCACTACAATCTCAGGTTGTGGGTGAAGCAGTATGAGAGAAAAGTTGATGCGACGGCCATTTCATTGGATGAGATTGACACCACTATTCCATGGAGGGGGGTAGAGTGTGAGGAGCCTGTTATTGAGGTAGCCCCTGATTGGCTAGAGGATGATCATGATACTGATAGTGATCATGGTGATGATACTCATACAGAGGCTTTGGATGAGCATGTTCCAGTTCCAGAGGAGTTTCACGCCGAGTCTGGGAGTGTGCCACAGTCAGAGCTAGAGGGAGATAGACCCGGTGGTAGCACTAGTACTGGTAGAGGAGTAGGACTACCTCCTCGACCTTCTCATTCTTCAGGACATTAGTTTTGGCCACCTTCTCTAGTTTCTAGAGGACATCATTTTGCAGGGTCTTCTTCTAGAGGACGTCAGAGTCTAGTACGCGGCCCACAAGCCTCAAGGGTAGCTACTTCTAGTTCTAGAGGAAAGGCCATTTCCACAGCGATTACCTTTTCCCGTAAAAGGGGTAGAGGGAATCGATAGTTTATTTACTTTATTTCATTGTAGATGACTCGTGAGTCATGATGATGATCATGAGATACATTTGTTATATTTTTGATGACTTAGGATTCAGGGACATGATCCATTTTTTATGTGTGATGTATCTCTAGACATCTTATATATCTTATACATCAGTTTTCTTTCCATATTCATGTGGCAATGTGTTTATTTGATGTTATTGTTGCTTTAGATGTTTAAAAATTTGAAAAAAAAGAAGAATATTTTTGTATTTTTTGAGTTTGCCTATTTTTTCCCAATGTTTGCCGATGTTTTGCCGAGATAGCCTGAAACGAAGATTCCTGCCCTGCCGATTTTTTCGCCGCGCCGATGTTTGCAACACCGAGTTATCACACAGAAATCAGCGCTGGAGGTTGCTGTGAACAGCAAAATTTCAGACAATATTCAGGGAAAAAAAGCAACTAAAGCTTGCATAAGGTTCTCTCCACCAGTTCACATTTAAACAACATCTTTGTCATCAGTTACATGCTACAGGCATACAACAACTCCTTTATGTGGGATTGATAGATTTAGCATGTCAGTTGTTGTTGATAGTGGTTAACAGTGAGTAGGTTTACTGTCATAACCAGCAGTTTGAACAAACTAGAATGATGCCCAAGTCAGCATTGAGAGGATTTTCCTTGAAGGCGTCACCAATAAAGCTAATGAGTAAAAGTAGCTTTTGCCACTAAAGTTTTATCCAAACAAGAAGTAATTCCACAGAAGTCGTGCGTGCAAAGCTTGTCAAATTTAGCATGTTTTCGTTTCTTTCTCCACAGGCAGTTAGTGTTGGTTTAGAATTGGAAAGACAGGGAAGGGTTAGACTGTTTTTTTAGCAGATTGCAGTACTGGAACTCTCATCATCCTTTCACTTACCAGTTGCAACGATCCACCTCCATCATTGCATTCTACGGGACTAGTGGCAGCCTGTAATGTATTGTCACTATGATGTACTCCATGTTGCTTCCATAATACATTGATTTGATTCGATTATGCCTTGTTTTTGGCTATTAGAATCTCTTGGTTGCATGTTAGTCTGATAGTATTGCAGTGATTTGCTTGACTTTAATGCACTTACTTTGATTTCTTAATAACTTAAGGCGCATATTCTCTTCACCTTGTTCATTTCATTCACTGTTGTAATTAGTTCAGTAATCTGACCTCAAGAATTTACCCTTTCTCTTGACTGCTTTCGGGCAAGTTTTTGTGTGCTGATCAAATTGGGGTTTACACAGATCAGTTTGTTTATAACAGCATACAACCCCTAGGGACACCCCCCTGAGACTGGAATAGAACCAGTCCAAACGGATAGGCATCTAGTGGTAACAGGACTAGATTACCTATAGTTATTAGGCAGGTCTGCCAGTGACAGGGCCAGATTACGAATGTCTGATGATGCATATTTGCATGATAACCCCTCCATAGGTGCACATTCAGGTCCAGGGGCAAGCTCAACAAAGTGCTCTTATGCTTGAAATAAAGAGAGTTTCTTTTAATAGGCAACTTCCTAGTGTTGTCGCCATCGTAGAGCAAAACCTGTCAATGCTTGCTCTAAACACCCTTCAGCCCCTGTGGCTTGAAAAATCTTGAAGACAATATCCCTCGACTCAAAATGCAACAAAGGGTTATTTTCTATAAAATGAAGGGTTATTTGCTGGATGTTTTGGGACATTGTCGAGGTTGATGTCATGTGCGTGTGCTTGCATGGTTTGCTGGATGACATATCTGAGTGATTGTTAAGCTGGCACCTTGGTTGCTCTCACTGAGTTTGGTTTAGGACTTAGGTGATGGATGTCTGCTGTGTTCTGCTCATGAGCTTACCTTGTGTGTTGTCAAGCAAGGGTGCTGCTGGTTTGATCTATGTTACTTGTGTTAAGATGGCTAGCCCGGTGGTGTTGGAGCCTAATATGGTGGACCAAGCAGTGCTGGCAGAGGTTCTTATGACAAAATATTAATTTTTGAGGCTCATCAATCCAATATTGCTTTCTTGATATTTCTTTTACTTGTGTATGTAGTTGCTTATCATTTTTGTATAAGCACTATGAAAATACTAGTCATACATGTGAGGGATTTGTTCGAAAATAAAGGTCATCTAGACTATAGACTTAGGCATATTAATAAAGTCACTTGGTGGCTTTAGGTGTAATTATTTTATTGAAGTACACATAAGTCATTTTAGGGTTTGAGTAGTTAGGGTTTATTTCATCTTATTATTATAAAGAGAAGATTACTCTGGTCTACGGTATGGATTCTGTAGTCTGTACCATCATACGGATTTGTCTAGATGGCCTATCCATATAGTCATGCAGCCAGAAAAAATAGCTGCCTAAAAAGATCTACCCAGAACCTCCTTTGTTCTGATTTTTAATCTATGATTTAACGCAGATTTTTTTTAAATATAGCTTTAAATCGAAATAAAATTGATTCTCTTAAAATTTAAAAATTAGATCTCTAACAAAGGAAGTGCAGAAAAAGATTCCAAAGGAAGCATGGTCTGGACAAAAGCCACAAGTAGGTCATCTCAAAGTTTTTGCTTTAGTTGTATATGCATGGGTTCCTAAATAACAATGGACCAAACTAAATCCATAAAGCAAGAAATTGATGCTCACAAGCTACAGCAACATTTACTAAGCATATAAGTTGGTTGATGTGGGTACTGGGATATTAATAGTCACTTGGTGATTTTAGGTTACTTTATGTTTCCTTACTTTATTAAAGTACACATAAGTTATTTTAAGATTTTTGCAATTAGGGTTTGAGCAGTTAAGGTTTATGTCATCTCATTATTATTAAGAGAAGGTTGTTCTCTTCGTTTCAAAATACAAAAGAACCATATTATCTCTTTAATTCTTTCTTTGTGTTCTTGGTTTCTTTGTTTGTTCAGTTTTTGTCGTAGGATTGAACTATGTACAAGGATGAACATGCAATAAGATAAGATTCTATATTATACTTCAGGCTACAAAGAGTTTAGTTTGTAGTTGATTAGCATAGCCATCATCTAACGGCTTCTTGACTTGAATGCCGATGTTTCTTTAAAGTTGCTATTCATGTAGAAATTTGGCAATGTTCATCAGCACAGTCTTTGGCATTGATTTTTAGTCATTTCCATTCATAGGTATAATACTATAATAGGATAAATGGAAATTTGTTAAACAACATTTTAAAACTTTCTCAAGAACTGGTTTTGTGAACAGATAGACTGTTATTTCTTGACAAACTCATAAGAAATTCAAAAATGTTTACCATCCAGTTATTTTGTGATATGTACGTGTTTCCCAACATTCTTTGCATTTTTTAAGAATCTCTTGTCTCATCCAGGTTTGAAATAAAATTAAGAGAGCAACAGGAATCCGTTAGAAATCAGCGGAAATCCCAGGTATATCATCACTGTATCCTGTGGGATTTGAACAAATGTATGTAATTGTGATTACTGAATTGAAATAAATATAATCTGAAATTGACTTGTTTTGAAATAATTTCACTGAAAACGAACCGATTAGTAATGGAACGTCTTATACAACAACAAAAGTGAGGATCCATAATCCAATAGAAGAGAGACATGGATCTAATAGCTACCACTAGCTCTATCCGACTTCTATCATTTATGAAAGTATTAAAATACCATTGGATTCAAATTACCATAAATTTTCTGTACGTGTACCGCAGAGTAACAAATGCAGTATTGTCAATTTTGATTGGATGTTGTCATGTTGAAAATAAACTTAACAGAGGGGAAATAAGTATACAAGACTGCAATATTCAAAATATTGCTATGAACACTCATTTTATTTAGGGTTCTGTTTCTGATGATGTTAGCAATTCTGTGAAATTATATCAATGTGAATTGTTTTTATGAACAATTGTACTGTCTGTTATCCTGTTGATTTTTTCGGCAAAGCTAATTTTCGGTACTTTTTTATTACTGTCCAAAATATAGATAGGTAATTTCTTGATTTTCCATGTACAAGCATCTGTTAATTTGGCAACTAGTAATAGCAAAACAAATTGCATGAAAGAAAATGTTGCATCACAAGACAATACAAGGATAAATAAACAATGAAGAAAGCATGGTTTATGTATGTGTTGATAAATGCATTCCTACTTAGGGCTAAGAGAGATGGTTGATAATTGCAATAAAGATGCCTTCTATGCTTGGTCCATTGTTTCCACATTATTAGTGATAGGAGAGATTGTCAACCCAAACCTCCCATATGAGAAACACTGCTCACATTCACTAAGGTCAATGGTGCTTGATGATCACTGACATGCCTTTATGGGGATTGGCTCACTTTATGCCTCTACAACCCATCATCTTCCTTGACACATGATGACTTTACTTTGTGCTCTAAATTTCCACTTAAAGTAGATAGTTTTTGAGGAGGACGGCTCAAGCCTCATGGAAAGTTAAAACTTAAAAGTACAATTCTTGTCCTCTCTTAAATGGGTTTTTCTCAGTGTTCCACGGGGACGTGCCTCCCAGGGTCAAGGGCTCGCCCCCTATGCTTCCCTCGCCCCGAGGGCTGGGGGGCTCCATAGGAAACGTTTCCCAGCGCCCCCCTTTCTGCGAAACTTGGGGAAACGCGGGTCTAGGAGTTTCCCGGATTGGGGGGCTCCCACACGCCCCCTCCTGAAAATGGGGGGCTCTGACAGGCCTCCACTGCCCTCGATTTTTTAAATTTTTTTACATAAAAAAGAAATGATTCATCTTAAATTTTAGGTTTTTACACTAAAAGGTCATTTTAAAACGAAATAGAAACAAATAAAAAGAAACAAACATCGATATGATATGCTTGGCTATAACGATTACATTAAATTACACTAAATTCTTCGGGAACATAAGCATGCTAGTATGCAAATGGTGATGGGATGAGGAATTGATATGTTTATATGTTGGGGTTCATATTTTTATTATTTTTCTTTTCTCTTTTTTATAATTTTAGAGACCGACCCCCTTATGTTAGGGACCCTGACGCCTCCCCTCCCCCTCGTCCCCCAAAATACCCAAAATTTTTGGGGTGTCTCTACACCTCCCCAATGTGCGTTTCCCCACTCCCACGCCCCCCCGTCCTGGAAACTTGGTGGAACACTGCTTTTTCTTGTGCTCAAGCTCCTTATGACCTTCATAATTATCGTATGAACTATACTTCAAATCTATTTAGTACTTGCAGCACATGAAAATCCTTACTCAATCAGGCAATCACTTATGACACAGAATTTTACCCTAGAAATCCCAATGGGAAAAACCAACAAACTGTGGGGCTTTCTACATTCTCGAGCCCAGAGCAAACAAATAAATATAGAAGAGGTACATAATGAGTTAAGATAATAACGCAGGTGAACCTAAAGAGCCAAAGCCCTACATCTGCAGCAGTTGAGCTGCTGCCCTTGGAAAATGCGCCCCCAGTAGTACACCCTCACGCTGGATTTCTCAACCCAAACTCTATCAATTATTGAACATTGTACTCTCTGGCTAACTCTCTGAAGATTGCTCCCTTAGCTTTCTGCTCGGATCTGAAAGTGAAACTACGTTCTCAAACATTGAAAAACGTTCCCAGCAATTATAGTTGCGTACTCTATGCTCAGAAAAACGTCCCATTTATTTTGCACTCATTCAGTCTCCGACTGATCACTAAATACCTTTCCTCAGTCACTGAAGAAGACCCTCAACTCTGTGGGCCCTCTTAGCCTCCCACACGTGTGCAACAACTCCCTCACGTCCCACACATGTGACGTGTTATTGCTCACGTCCTCCTCCAGCTGCTCACTCTGCTGCTGCTACTACTCTTCAGTCTCTAAAAATGCATAGTGAACATTCTCTCTCTCACTGCCCTAATGATAGATTTCCTCTCTCTCTGAGAATATAATCTCTCACTGTCGCAGGAATGCGCTCCCCGGCTTTCTCATATGGCATGCCCTCGTTTCGTCAACTACTTCTCACAGCTACTCTGATTTCCTGATGCATGCAAAAGATAATTGACTTAAGTACCCTTAGTGCCTTTTTATAAGTCAACTTGAAATTAGGTCACCAAACCCTAATTAGGGTTCCAAAACCCTAATTTTACTTTTGGAGCCAAAAATCAAATTGAATGCACTTTTGCATGTAACTGGAAAAAGTGACTTGATACACTGCATGTCTCCACTGCTAGATCCATGAAACATGGCAAAGTGCATCTTACACTCTACCCTCCTGCCTGAGCTGATAAATGCCTCCATACCAAGCAGTCTTCCTGGAGGACATCCTGAGTTACACCATAACTCAACACTCCTTCTTAATGAGGGATGTCCGACCATAACTAATGCCCGGATCCAACAAGTCCTTAGCTGCAGCAAACGCCACATATTTCCCGACTACCTCTACTGCCCTCTGACCTGTATTACTCTGATCCTCCTCCATCCCGGTGGTTTCAGAAAGAGCCTAATGTGCTCTCTCAGACCAAATCACTAATCCTGGGCTCAGACTTCCTCCGAGTCTCTGTTGCAACCAACCTCTGAAGCTATCATCAAGCGAATCAACTAACCGGTACCTAACCTCCCTGCCTTGAGATGATTTAGCTCGCTCCTGAGCTAAGTCCGTCTCAGTCCTCTCATACCAACTCAATCTCTGGCTAGTACTCAAATGAGCATCTCGCTCATATCTCTGCCTAGTGGGATGACTATCTAAAGGCTCATCTAAACTGGGAGCTTCTCGCTCCAAATCCATCTCAGAGTCTGATGAGGACTCTGACAACCACCCAGTTGTTCTTGAAGTAGGTCTTCCCCACACCACATACTCTCCATTAATCTTGTGGCCCATCATCACTGGGTCAACTCCCATGGAATAAGTGAATATCAACTGTCTCTGAAATACCACAGAAAATCCTGCATCATCCAAAGATGATACTGTGAGTATGCTCACTCTCAGACCTGGTATGTAGAGAACTCCGACTACCTCTAAGAGTTCCCACAATCTAGTAGTAACCTTACTCTTCCTACTCCTCGGATCACATGCTCTGTGTCATCATAATCTCTGAAGGTCTGCTTAGGAGTATCCTGAAGGAATATGAATGCTTCTCGCATTGCAGTTATATGACTGCAGTGCTTGCAATCCGCAAGCCATCTCTCATCAACCTGCACCTCAGGCTGACAACTCTCATGACCATGAACAAAAGAGGCAAGAGAGAACTCCCTCTCAAACCTGTTGGTGAACTCATCCACCTCTTCAATCGATGCTACCTGCTCATCCTTCTTCTCCTTATTCTTCTTTTTATGAGGGCATTGGCTTGCATAATGTCTGTACTCGTTGCATGCAAAACATTTGACCCTACTTGGTTTTTTCTTCTGCTCACCTCTCTTGAACTTCTCCTTGCCCTTCGCGGCAAGTGCCACATCTTCCTCTTCTGGTGTTGTAGAAGAAGACCCCTGAACGTACCCTCATCGGGTCTACCCTTGTGTGAAATCATCCCACAGATGATCCCACTTGGGAAGGTTTTCTCTAGCTACAATAGATTCGACAAATACGACCCATGATTTAGTCACACCATTCAGAGCTTGTTGAACTAATTCTCCATCCTCCACTTTCTCCCCCACAGCTACCAACTCGTCTCTAACCCAAGTTATACGAGTCAGATAGGTGACCATCTCCTCACCCTTGACCATCTTGACGCTCTTCAGTTTCTCACGAAGCACCATCTTTATATTCTCATTAGAGCTTTGGTATAGTTTCGTTAGATCATCACACATCTCATAAGCATTGCTTTTTCTTGAGATGTGTGGGATGTTGTGGTCCTTGATTGCATCAAGAAGAATCCGCTAACCCTTAATGTTCTTCTTTTCATAAGCTGCCTTTGTCGTAGCATCTGAAGGAATGGTTACGGGATTTGTAACTATGCTCTCTACAATGCCCCACAACTCACTTTCTTTCAGAAATAACACAACTCTGGCCTTCCATGCACTGAAGTTTGAGGCCCCATCCAACGATCCTTCACACGCAAACTGTTGGCCATCACCCTCGTCAATTTGGATCAGAAAACAAATTGTCAAACTAAGCAAAAACTCAGATTTGGCCCTTACACGCCAAGATCTGAAAGATCTATCTCAAATCTATTTTCTAGCAATCAAATCTGATAGATCTGACCTCCACCAACTCAGATTTGACACCTGCACTGTACATCTGGGTAGATCTGATCTCTATCCTGCTGAAACTCACTAGATCTGTCTTAGATCTAAACCCCAACAATCAAATCTAATAGATTTGACCTCCACCAACTTAGATCTGACACCTACACTGTAGATCTGGACTCTATCCTGCTAATACTGGCTAGATCTGTCTCAAATCTAGAGTCCAACACTCCAAATCTGATAGATCTGACCTCTACAGTCATAAATCTGAACCCTACTCTTCAGATCTGGTAGATATGGTCACCCTCTCTGCAAATATGACGCCTCCACTGAGTCCTCATATAGATCTGGTAAGTTGCTTGCAAATATGAGTGTGATTTCCCTCCTTTGACCTCTAACGAGGCTCTGATACCATATTAGTTTTTCTCAGATATCTCCACTCGCTTTGAGAAGTCAGGATAATCAATCCGGCAACAATATTCACTAAACCAATATGAACTATACTACAAATCTATTTAGAACTTGTAGCACATGAAAATCCTTACTCAATTGGGCAATCACATATGACACGAAATTTTACTCTGGAAACCCCAATGGGGAAAACCAACAAACTGTGGGGCTTTCTACTTTCTTGAGCCCAGAGCAAACAAATAAATATAGAAGAGGTACATAATGAGTTAAGATAATTAGGAAGATGAACCTGAAGGGCCAAAGCCCTAGATCTGCAGCAGTTGCAATTGCTGCCCTTGGAAAATGCACCCCCAGCAGTACACCCTCACGCTAGATTTCTCAACCCAAACTCTATTAGTCACTTAACACTGTACTCTATGTCTAACTCTCTAAAGAATGCTCCCCCAGCTTTTTGTTTTGCTCTACTTGGATCTGAAAGAGAAACTACATCCTCAAACACTGAAAAACGTCCCCAACAGTTATAGCTGCGTCCTCTCTGCTCAGAAAAGCATCCCATCTATTCTGCACTCAATCAGTCTCTGACTGATCACTAAATACCTTTCCTCAATCACTAAAGAAGACCCTCAACTCTTTGGGCCCTCTTAGCCTCCCACACGTGCACAGTAGCTCCCTCACGTCCCACACGTGTGACGTGTTGCTGCTCACGTCCTCCTCCAGCTGCTCACTATGTTGTTGTTGTTGTTGCTCTTCAACCTTTGAAGATGCACAGTGAAGATTCTCTCTCTCACTGCCCTGATGATAGATCTCCTCACTCTCTAAGAATTTGATCTCTCACTACCCTCAGGAATGCGCCCCCCAGCTTTCTTAGATGGCATGCGCTCCTTTGGTCAACTACTTTTCACGGCTGCTCTGATCTCCTGATGCAAACAAAAGATAATTGACTTAAGCACCTTTAGTGCCTTTTTATAAGTCAACTTGAAATTAGGTCACCAAACCCTAATTTCACTTTTGGTGCCAAAAATCAAATTGCATGCATGCACTTTTGCATGTAATTGGAAAAAGTGACTTGATACACTGCATCTCTCCACTGTTGGATCCATGATACATGACAGAGTGCATCTTACACTCTACCCTCTTGCCTGAGCTGATAAGTGCCTCCATGTTAGGCAGTCTGCATGGAGGACATCCTGAGTTACACCATAACTCAACAAAACCAAGATAAAGTATCGCAAACATATAACCAATATCAGCCGAGCCTCACTGCTAAAATAGGTAACAGAGCAACATCAAAATCCATATGCACAAACCATGATATCACCTGGGTCATATACTTGCACTGGGTCATTCTCACTTTTAAAAGTGCTTGGGACCACATTTAAAGTGTCCTTGTCCACCCCAAGGCATGAATGGACAAACACTTCCTAGGTGAAATTTCAACAGAATGCCCTAGAGACAGATAGGGGCCCTAGCCACATGCTAGGGACTTTTCCATGGCATCAACCTACTTGGTCCCAGACCAAGAACCCTAGTAGATTGTTGGGGGCCCTAGGGTACCTGCTAGGGACTTACTTTTCCTGGTTAACTAAGCAGGAACCCTAGTTAACTGGATAGGGTGCCATTCAAAGAATGGCTCTCGCAATTGCACTATCTTTAACATTCCCTCTCAACAACACTAAGCTTATCTCAGAAGTACTTAGACTTTGACAGAGGCTTAGTCAACACATCGATAATTTGTCTACTTTACAAAACATACCGCACCATGTCCCTGACTTAGTGATTCCTCCTCTCGATGTCAGCAAGAAACTTGATCTTTATAGATCCACTTGGAAGTTATAATTGACTTCTTTTGTTGGCTAAGAACCACTTTTTACACGTCATTATTAACTGGAGTTCATAGCATCTTTCCAAACCTGTTGTTTGGCTGCCTCCTCATGAGTGGAGGATTATGAATTAGTGACATGGCTTATCTGAGATATCAAACCAAAGCAACCTTGAAGCCTCTCAATAGACTTCTGAAAGAAATCAACTAAAGATTCCCTGGCCTCCCCCCTCTCCTCATCTGAAATGGATGACTCATAGACTGGGCTCACTTCCATGTCTATATCACTGGGAGGCTCTCTGAATAACTGTCTCAAGTGAGATGACATCTTTACTTTGCAATCCCATCCTGTTGGGGATTGAGGAGCACAGTTGGCTCCCTCTTGATCTCTGAACTTATCAGATGTTCCACTTTAGTAAGGAACAAGCCATCAATAATGAATGTCTGGCAGATTCTCTTTTGCTAACTTTGTGCTGACACTTGAGAGGATGAACATCTAGAATAACTGATCCTGCATCCTGTGGAGCCTCTTACTCCTTCTGTACCTGAGCAATTAGCTCCCTCTGGAACTGTGCATCTCACTTTGAGCATAAACAGGATCTGCAGCCTTCATCACCTGTCATCAGAGCAAGTCACATCCTCCTCCTCTTGCGGATCTTTCCTACAAGTTAAATTCAGTTTGATAGTTGGCAATAACCAATATCAATTTCACATAATGACATAGTCTTAGTATCCATCCATATACTAGGTAGCTACCTAGATGCCTTTAATGTCCCCATTTTTGGATTCCCATGTTCTACAGTTAGAGGTGGCTTTTCGAGGAGTAAAATGAGGATAATAGTGGGCTTGGGTGATTTGGGGGAGTTATATGATGCTTTCAGAGATCCGATTACCATTATTCATCATCAAGATCATTTCTGCACGATTGTTTGGGGTTCCGTTGCATTCTGGCGATTTTCGTAAATTGGGAGAATTATTGGGCATAATTTAATTAAATTCACTAAAGGTGCCATCTCGATCAAATTTATTGAGGAAACACCTTAGTGTAATAGCTCGTTGGAACTAGGACGAAGAATTTGAAATGTTGGGAAGATGAAAAGTGTTTAAAATTAAATAAATCACTTTTTGGGAGTGAAAAGGCTTAATAAATTAATAAAGTGACTATGACTTTATAAAGTCACTTTATTTAATTAATTGAGCGGGAAATTGGTAAAAGTGGCCGAAAAAGGGAAAGAGAAATTTTAAAAAGGGCATGAGACCCCATTCTCTCATTCATGTTATTCTCAATTTGAAAACATATTTTGGAGAGTTATTGAAGCTCGAGTCTCTTGGACGAAAACCCTAAGAGAAGGAGTGTTGCCGCCTAATACACACTTTATGACACGGGGAAGTCTCCAACCCGCTTTGTGTGTCCTTGGGGGCAAGTTAGAGCTGAGGACCACTGTCACCACAGTCTACTAACTCCTCCGTTTAGGCCAAATCCCAACATAGCCAAGGGGGGTAGTCCCTATAGGAAGGTTTATTAACAATTTAGTTAAAGGGATTTTATTTTATTAAGGTTACAAAATTACAAGATCAGTGCCTAGATTAAATGG
>LPNX010695765.1:3446-35771 GCA_001517045.1 Pseudotsuga menziesii
AACAGGGGTATCCCTTACCACCCCTATACCCCACAGAAACAGACAGAGACTCAGAATAACCCCGTAGGTACTCCATCTAGTAGTTCACAGACAATACCTACTCCCGCTACATCACCTTCACCTACACCGTTGAGTGGTAGTAACCCAGTCAGTCAGAACCCACCACAGAGGAATAGAATGGGAGATGACATGAAGCTACCTATTTTTAAAGGTACAGGAGCAGAAGACCCGAAACAGCATTGGTTCCTATATGAAGCCATGTGGACCATTAAAACAATCAACGATGATAACCTTAAACTTGTACAGTTGGTCACCACACTCAGAGACAGAGCCTTGACATGGTACATAAAGTATACTACATTACCCAAGACACTTGCCCAGGTCAAGAACGCCATGATAAAAGAGTTTAAGAAACCTAAGTCTGAATCTCAGTGTATAACGGAGCTCAAGGATATTAAGCAGCTTCCATCAGAATCAGTATGGGACTTTGATCAGAAATTCAAATCCCTGATAGACCAAGTAAGCTTTGACTTTGCGCCAGAGCAGCATAAGGAATGGTTTATTGCAGCGCTGCTCCCTCACATTAGACTGCCACTAATGCAGTAGAAACTCACTACTCAAGATGAAGCGCTGGAGATGGCAATGAAACTGGAGGCTTCACCTCTAGTAGAGACTACCACAGGCATGACAACCCTACAGAACCAGTTGGCCAACCTCACGTTACAGATACACGAAATTAAGAAAGGGAAAGAGGTTATGCAAGCCATATGGTGCATAAAGTGTAGAGCACAGGGTCATACCAAAGACAACTGTCCAGTCTTCACAGAATATTTAGCATCAGGGGCTCCTAACCCCTTACCAAGAACACAAGGGCCATGGTGTGAAATATGTAAAACACAAGGACATCCGCCTCAGCAATGCCCTTTGCTTCAGAAGTATGTACAGACACCTAAGAACCTATACTGTGTCTTCTGCAAGTCCGTCGGGCATGATGAACAGGACTGCCAAGCCTATGATCTCATGTTAGATAGAAAACATGATGTGTACAGAGTCCAATCAGAAACACCGGGTCCAGCAGCAGGACCACAGTCGGATCAGGATTACGGAGGCCGTGTAGGAGGATTCAGAGGACGAGGCCATGGAGGAGGCTTTGCACATGGAGAAGGGTTTGGCCGAGGAGGAGGTTTTGGCCAAGGTCATGGGCCAATCACTTGTTATAATTGCGGAGTTGTAGGACACTATGCTAGGGACTGTCAAAGCCCCACTACTACTTGTAATTACTGCAAATATTATGACCATACCATAGAGGAGTGTCCTATCCTGATAGCTAAGATCAAAGATACTAAGCCAGCGGCACATCAGAACATCCAGCTTATTGTTGCTAAACAGGAAGAGCCAAAACCAAAAGTCAATATTGTGACTCGGAGCGATGCTTCCACCAGTGGGACATCGCAGGAGACCGGAAAGAACACAAGTCAAGAGTGGGTACGCAGAGCTCCTAGTAAAGCAACAGCACTCGACCTGCAGAAGAATAAAGAGACATTTCATGAAGCTAAGGCTTCCTTCGATGAACCTACACAATCAGGATCGCAGGTACCACCGTCTAGGGGCGTACCGCAGCAAGCACCTTGTAGCGATAGCCCAGAACAGATACCACAAGTCACCACATCGGGAAGATGCGACGAGGATGAATCGACAGAAAGTATACAATCCTTCTTGCACAGTTGTTTGAAGCTCTTGAGAAATGAAAAAGCTATCGGCGAGCTACAGCGCATCATAGATCAGTGTTAGCAACCTTCTCTATCGGACAGTGCACACCGCGCTGTTCATAATATTACAGGACATACAAGGACCGGAAGGGAGATGAAACTCATAGCACAAATTGGAGAGTTTGAAATGGAGGAAGTCGTCTTAGATCTGGGATCAGAGGTGAATGTTCTAATGAAGCAGACATGGGAACAGATGGGTAGTCCTCAGTTAGCCATATCACCTATCCACCTGAGATTATCTAATCAGCAGCGAGTATCACCATTGGGTCGACTATCGCAGGTGCCAGTTGACATTGACGGAGTTCGTACTTTTGTGGACTTCGAGGTTATAGAAATCATTGGCGACAGTCGACCATATCCAACACTATTAAGTATTGATTGGGCGATTGGTAGCAAGGCTGTCATTGACCTAAAGAGAAGACAAATGACCTTTGAGGATGCACAGATCCGGGTCATCGCACCGCTGGATCCTTACCAAGGTCCTAGGTATATTGAACCCTTACGAGCAGAGGAGGAAGCACATAACATGGATAGCCTTTACCAGATGACTGCGAACCAGAACGACTACATCAACCCAACTGCAGAAGGGAACATTAGTTGGCGATGCGATAGCTCATGCGCATCGGATTCTGATGTTGGCCTAGAAAACTGGCAGAACAGACTTTACGAAGTCTCAGCTCGCAGATGTGCGTTTATGAGTAAGTCACTGCGATGGATTGGCGTAGAGGTCACTGACCTTCCATCATTTAATGGAATGACAGATATCCAGGAATTCCTTGAGCATTTTGAGCAACAGATACCTTATGAACAGAGAATCGCAGCTATGGACCTTGCAGTACGAGCCACACCTGCAAGATGGTGGTACATGCATAAAGAAAATATCGCATCATGGGATGATATTAAAATATTGATGGCGATCAAATTTTCGGTCGACAAAGAGTATGTTTAGCAGAAGTACACAGGAGAAACTGATCCTAGAGCACACATTCAGACATGTGAACAGAGCTGGTCGGACATTCCAGAGGATGAATGGGTACACAGATTCATTCACACATTGGACACAGTTCCAAGGAACTGGTACACAGAGATTGAATTACGCAAGGGGACGACTACATGGTCACTTATGATAGACAGTTTCCTGCTCACCTTTGCGTTTGAATCAGAACATCCAAGTGTTGCTCAGGCCCTAGACATAATCAAGACCAAGATATTTGAGGATTGCACCATATCAGTGCCAGTCCAACCTGAGTGGACTATCCAACTAGAAGAGGCGTTGGAATGCTATAATTTTACATCAGAATCAGAGGAGGTGGAGGAGGACCTTCGTAACACCAACATTCCGAAGTCAGAAGGAACTCGTGATGTTGGAGGACCACAGCTAGAGACTCCAGCAATCACTGAGCCCATCAAGGTTAAAAAGGTCAATATTGGCACAGATGCAGAACCTAAGTTTGCCTCTATTGGAGACTATTGGAACGATGAAACAGTCGGATAGATTGCAGATTTGTTACACGACTATCAGGACCTATTTCCCACCAAGTTCATAGAGATGAAGGGAATAGTCGGAGACCTGGGAGTTATGAGGATACCATTGAAGGAGGACGCTAGACCAGTCAAGCAGCGCCCATATAGATTAAATCCGCGCTACAAAGAAAAATTAAAGGACGAAATTGATAAGATGCTAGCAGCAGGCTTCATTGAGCCGGTAGAAGAAAGAGAATGGGTTAGCCCCATGGTCGTACAAGAAAAGAAAACAAAAGGAGACATCAGAATCTGTGTCGATCTGTGAAAGCTCAACAATGCATCGCTTCACGATCCATTTTCGACACCGTTCACTGATAAGGTATTAGACAACGTGGGAGGACAGGAAGTCTACTCCTTCACTGATGGCTTTTTAGGCTACCATCAGATCAGAATACATCCATAAGATCGATCTAAGACCACCTTTGCAACAGAATGGGGCTCGTTCCAGTATACGGTAATGCCCTTTGGTCTTAAGAATGCACCAGCTATATTTTCTAGAGTAGTAGTTGCTGTATTTAAAGAATACATTCATAAATTCTTAGAAGTATATTTTGATGATTGGACTGTATTTGGACTAATTGACAAGCATATAGGAGACTTAAGACTGATGTTAGAGAAATGTAGGCAGTACCATATTTCTCTAAACTTGAAGAAATGTATATTTTGTGCACCATTTGGTATTTTGTTGGGTCACATTGTGTGTAGACAAGGCTTGATGGTAGATCCCGCGAAGATCGCCATCATTGTAAATCTTCCAGCACCCAACTCAGTCAAGAAACTGAGGACAGTACTTGGTCATACCAGGTACTACAGAAAGTTCATCAAGGGCTACGCAAAGATTACAGCACCAATAGAGAAATTTCTGAAGAAAGATGTAAAATTCCTATGGAATGAGGAATGTCAGCAGAGCCTAGACATGCTCAAAGAAAAGATGGTTACCACACCCATCCTAGTGTTTCCAGACTGGACTAAGCCATTTCATGTACACATGGATGCATCTGGCATCGCACTAGGAGTCGTCTTGACACAGCCAGGAGAAGGGGATCTTAACCATCCCATCGCATATTCCAGCAGAAAGTTATCAACGACAGAAAAGAACTACACCACAACTAAAAGGGAAGGCTTAGCTATGGTGTATGCGCTGCAGAAGTTTAGGCACTACCTGTTGGGTGCTCCGTTCAAGATGTTTACTAACCATTCCGCATTGAAGTACCTAGTCAATAAACCAGTGTTAGGGGGGAGAATCTGCAGATGGTTACTCCTCTTCCAGGAGTATGATTTTGAAATCATTGTGAAACCAGGAAGACTGAATGCTGGACCAGATCATCTGTTGTGGATAGACTCAGGGGAAGAGCTAAGTAACCTAGATGACAATCTGCCCGATGCGCAATTGTTCTCTGTGCAGATCGCAGATGACTATTATGCCGACATTATTCAATTCCTCACTACAGGAGTAGCACCTGATGAGTTTACTAAGCAGCAAAAGAAGCACTTGGTTGTTAAGGCAGCAGACTTCACCCTCATTGCAGGATGCCTATATAAATTAGGCCCGGATGAAGTTCTACGCAGATGTGTAATGCCGCATGAAAAAGACGTTATTATCAGAGAGGCACACTCAGCAACAGTAGGAGGTCATTTCGCTGGAAAGCCGACTGTGCAGAAAATCCTGGAGGCAGGACTATGGTGGCCTACGTTACACAAAGACACCAAGGACTTTTGCAGATGCTGCAATATCTGCCAGAGGGTAGGAAAACCCTCGCGACGCGATGAAATGCCGCTGCGACCACAGGTCACGCTGCGTGCATTTGACAAATGGGCTATAGATTTTGTGGGTCCTATCAACCCACTGGGAAAGCGCACTGGTGCGAGATATATTATTACCGGAACAGAGTACCTCACCAGATGGGCAGAGGCCAAAGCAGTAAGAAATTGTGATGCTGCTACAGCTGCACAGTTCCTGTTTGAAAACATCATCAGTAGATTTGGATGCCCAGTAATTTTGATGAGCGATCAAGGCACACATTTCTTGAACCACACCATTGAGGCATTGACAGAAGAATTCCAGATTCAGCACTATAAGAGCACTCCCTACCACCCACAAGCTAATGGTACGGTGGAGGCCTTCAATAAGATTCTAGAAAATGCTCTTACTAAAATCTGTAATAACCAAAGGAATGGTTGGGATCTCAGAGTTAACGCTGTATTATGGGCATACAGAACCACATGCAAGAAACTTACGGGACACACACCTTTCAGCTTAGTATATGGACAGGAGGCTGTTATGCCTATGGAGTATATTCTTCCCAGTTTAAGAATTGCTCAGATTACCGAGATGACTGATACAGACACAGTCGAGGAAAGGTTGGCCCAGTTGCTTACCTTAGAAGAAGATAAATTCATCGTCGGATTCCATCAGAAAGTGTAGAAGGCACGAGAAAAAGCTTGGCATGACAGACACATTAAGAATAAGACTTTCAAGATCGGAGACCTAGTGCTCCTCTATGACAGCAAATTCATTAAGTTTCCAGGGAAGTTCAAGACACATTGGCTGGGGCCATATCAGATACAACAAGTTACAGAGGGAGGTGTCGTTCAGCTTAGCCAGTTGAACGGGGAGCTTCTTCCCACATGGATCAATGGCAGTAGGCTTAAGCTCTATAGTGATAGCCACCTCGCCTCTCAACCCTAGCTTAAACTAGTTTATGATGGTACAGATGTCCAGTGTAGTTGAAAGGAGGCATCGCACCGGGAACCAGTCTACACTGGCAGATAGTCTAGTTGTGAGGAATCGCACCAGGAGTCAAAAAAATAAATAAATAAATAAATCTTTTTAACGCTGTTTGTTTGCGCAGGTGATGCGGAGTTGCATCGCACCAGTACGATGTTTCCCCATGCCACGTACTCAGTTTGCAACCGACAGTGGGCTAGTCAAGTCACTGTCTGACAGGTAGTTAATGAAGAAATGACCGGTATCCCCTACCGTAGATTTGGCAACAGTATAATAAATTTTTCCAAATTTGGTAAATCTCTGACGACACCGGTGCCTAGATATGCACGCTTTGAGGGACACGTGATCAGATCTCAACAATTATGGTGGATTAGAATGACGGGTAGGGTCTCGTCCAAGTAATTATGATGACCAATGGGTTTGACTCAGGATGACCGTTGCGTCCGGTAGTATGCCTTCGGCATAAAAGCAGACATCCCTCAAGTAGGAAGGGTACAGTTGCCAAATCTCGAGAGCTATACAGGGCAGTGCTAAGTGTCCCCTGTGCATAGCCAATTAAGTTACATAGTACAGTGACTTCCAGAGTTCGAAGCCACTGCATGCCCAGAGTATTCAGCCAAGCGGATTCTAACTAAGGCCAAACCTATAGAAGCGAAGTTTGGAAAGAACGTACTGGCCGTGCGTTCACCATGGTGACACCACCCAAGGTTGTGAAATTAGAGACATCACAGGGCAGACAGCCGCTAAGGATGAGGATTCAAGCACCAGAAGTAGAAGTTGTCACCAAAGTCTCTGCTAAGGAGAAGAAGAACGCCGAGCCGATCACTGAAGATAAGAAAGCAGAGCAGAAGAATGAGAAGAAATCTCCTGTCAGAAAGAAAGTAAAAATCAGAAAATGAAAGCAACGGGAGAAAGTCGCTGACCTATCTGATCAGCTAAGAGAAACACGAAAGATTGCAGAGGTACTGAAACAGAAACCTAAGGATCAGAGGTAGCATTTGGACCTAGAGCACTTCGAAGAGAAGGGAAGTGGAAGAGGACTGCAAACCCAGCGGAGGGGAGACTTCCAGAACGAGGACAAAGGCTTGTTCTCAGACCGGAGCTCACGGTTTGCTTCTCTTCCATACACAAGGCTCTAGACTGAATGAAATGTTTGAGAAGGCTGGAAGATACAGATTTTCCTTGTGATAAAATTTCTAACCCAGATAAAAAGGAAAGGATATCTGTGGAGCACTTCTCAAACACTAGAGCGTTCTCAAAGGAGAACGAGCGAAGAGAGAGAAACCGTGACTATGGGAAGAAAGGATAAGAGAGCCCAGTGAACTAAGTTACCAAAATTCCAAGAGAACGTGTCGAGGTAATGAAGAGCGAAGTCGCAGAACTTCGGGACAAGCTCCAGCACACTTCGCAGGAGGCGAAGGAGAAGCTACGACAGGAGAATCCCACTGGTAGTGGCTCGGGGGTGAGCCACAAGTAAGTGTTAGGGGACTGTTGGATTAGGGTCCTGCAGCTACAGAAGAAGCTACTAGTTTTGGTGAAAAGAAGATAAGACAGAGCTACGACGCTGTAGCACGGTTCCAGCTGTAGAGCAGAGCCGGAAACCATGACTTTTTGAGATACGAAAGTCAAAGAAAGGGCAACGGTACATGAGTGGCCAAGAAGGGAGAGCTCACCCACTGCATTGAAGGCAGTGGCGGAAGACAGGAGGGCTTAGCGACCCTCATAAAGAAGAAGGAACAATGAGGCTCAAGCATTGAAGACGAAGGACAAAAAAGCGAAGCGGTGCATAGTACCCATGATCAGTGCCGGGAAGCATGGAAGACTACAGAGAGCTGTGGTGTGACGGGAAGCGGCTACCTCAAGGACAAAGAGGACCGACTGTCACTAGTTAGGTTTTGGGTTACTGTTGGGACAGGCCCACAGTGTTGTAATGGCACGACCTTCGGGCTGCCTATATAAGAATATATTTTGTATTGTAAAAGGGTTGGTTGGTTAGTTGGTTAGATAGTGAGACAGTCGTGATTGAAATAGGCAATAAGGATAAGTAGACTGTTGTAAAAGCCGAGCTCTGGTTCTGGACGTAGCTGTAGCAATCTTACTGAAACCAGTAGCTAGCTTATAGAGTATGCACGTAACGATCCGCAGGGATCGACTAAGAGGGAAGAGTATGTTGTAAGAGCGACAACGTAAAGGTAGAGAAGAAAGATCTAAGAGAGAAGATCTTGAGCTGCATATGAGGCGCAACAGAACTGTGTTTGCCTTCCCTTAAGCTATAATAGAGAAGCACAGTTCTGTGGACGTAACTTCCATCCTGGGGGGGAACCACGTTAAAATCCCGTGTTCTATGATTGATTTGCATATTGTGTTTATTTGCTATATCTATCCGTTATGTTATGCAATTTGCTTACAGTTAATGTATGAATGAGTTGTTTAGTTACAGCACTACAGGAAGATATATACAAGTTGAAATCCTTGGCACGTCGTATAAGGACTTATTTATGCTTGCCTTAGATAGTTAATTAATCACAGTAAGACACTCTGGGTATCAGGTCTTGCGCGTCGACATGAACAACGCTAAGTGCGCTAAGCCGCGGGAGGAGGGTATCGCAAGAAGGCGATACCGCACCGACAGAGGAGCTGCGGTGCGCGATACCGTAGGTTGAGGACTTAGTGTTGAGCAGGAGTTACGTGTCGCATGGGGCGTGGTGATGCGGTGAGATTGGGACTATTGTGGAAAGGAGGGAGTTGTGCGACGGGAGAAGAATCTACACGACGTGCGCAAGGGTAGAGACGCCGTGGCTAGAAGGGCCATGAGTGGGGAATAGATCGCGCATCGCGAGTGGAAGATCGCGTGGCACGCAGGAAAGAGATCTCGTAGCTAGGAGAGCTGCGAGCCACCAGTAGGATTGCCATGGAACCTGGTCCAAGACGCTTGAGTCCTTGGCCAACCCATTAGAATCACTTCGGGTGAGACTTCAGGCTGCTATGTGGTCTGTCGCCGAAAGGGCCAGTGAGCTAGGGGTGTTGTTGGTTGATTATAGTAAACCCGTGTCTGCCCATGTAATCAACACTTCCTCCATACCTTCTTCCAATTCCCAAATCGATTCCTCGGAGCTAAAGTGCTTCCGTTGCACCTTTACCTAAGCCATGACTCAGTTCCAAAGTGTTGTTTATTTCCTATCCAAAATGCGTAAAGGTTCCATTGGAAACTCACCTTCATGTTCCACTTGCACCACATTCCATTCAATGATGTGAGTGGAATCATGAATATATTTTTTTAATAACGAAACATGAAAAACATTATGAATTCTTAATTGTGTCGGAAGTGCAAGTTTGTATGCCACGGGTCCAATTCTTTCCAAGATTTGAAAGGGTCCACAAAACCATGGATCCAATTTGATACAACTTCCCAATTTGAGGGAGCTCTTTTTGGGCTTGACTCTAAGATATACATGGTCTCCATCAGAAAACTATTTATGATGTCTTTTCAAGTCAGCGTAAGTCTTTTAGCAATCTTGTGCCACTTTCAAGTTCTTCTGTACTTTTTGAACAATTTTTTCCATATATTGTAACAGTTCAGGTCCTACTATGAGATGATCTGCGGGGCTATCCCAACTAACTAGGGTAGTACACTTCATCCCATATAGGATTTCAAACAGGCTCATTTTTTATGAGGCTTGATATCCATTATTGTATGTGAACTCCACCAGATGCAAATATTCTTCCCACTTAGTGGGGTTTTCCATAATGTACATTCTTAACATGTCTTCTATGAATTGATTTGTACATTTTGTCTGTCTATATGTTTTAGGGTGATAACTAGTGCTAAAGTTTATTTTGGTTTCTAAACCTGCAAACAAATATTTACAAAATTTTGATGCGAATTTAACATCCCGATCAGAAATTACCATCTTCGGTACCCTGTGTATTCGAAATATTTCCTTCAGGAATATTTCTACAATATTAGACACTTTGTAAGTCGATTTCATGGGAATAAAATGCACAGATTTGCTTAACTTATATGCTACACCATAATTGAATCATGCTTTCTTTGATTTCTTTGCAAACCTGTGATGAAATCAAAATATATGACTTCCCATTTCCATTTAGGAATTTGTAATGGTTGTAACAAACCTGTTGGGCGTTGATGTTCAAATTTCAGCTGTTGACCTTCCAAACATTTAGATAGATAAGCAACTAACTCGATTTTTAATCCGAGCCAAAAGAATTGTTTCCTAAGGGCTGTTATCATTTTTTTATAACCCAGATGGCATGCATAAGGAGGTTTGTGCATTTTATTTAGAATAAACAGTTTTAATTCAGCAATATTAGGCATGTACATTCTGTCCTTAAACCAAATTAAGCCTTTTCGGTCAATCTTGAATTCCGTTTCACTTAATTTTACTTCATTTCTTTGTAATTTATTTAGTAAAATCAAATATTCAGCATCATGTTCACTTGTTGTATTTATTCTACTCAAGAGATCACTTTCTGGTCTACTGATAGTTATTTCATATACTCCATGAGTTCTTCGACTAAGTGCATCTGCTACTTTATTTTCCTTACCCTTGATGTGTTTTACTTCGAAGTCAAATTCACTCAAGAATGCCATCCGTCTTGCTTTCCTAGAATTAAGTCGAGGTTGTGTAAATAAATTCTTTACACAAGTATTATATGTTAATAGAAGAAACATTTTACTTAACGGGTAGTGATGCCACATTCTTAAATCATGCACTACTATTTCCAATTCCAAGTCATGAACTACATAATTATGTTCATGGTCTTTTAATTTACGAGATTCGTAGCATACCACATTTCCTTCTTGATATAACACTCCACCCAAACCTTCTTCACTAGTGTTTGTACAAACTGTATAGTTCTTATAAGGGTCAACTACTTTTAAAATTGGTTCCATGGTTAGTTATTTTTTGAGATTTTCAAAACTTTCCTAACACTTTATGGACCATATGTACAAACTTTACTCCATTCTTTTATAAATAAGTAATGGGATAACAAATCATTGCGAATCCTTCGATAAAACTCTGGTAATAACCGGTGAGTCCCATGAAATATGGAATATCAGCTACATCTTTTAGCACTAGCCAATCTGATATAGATTTTATTTTATGCGGATCTACCACGTTTCCTCTTCCGGAGATAATATGACCCAAATATTGAATTTCATTTTTAAAGAATTCACACTTTTCAAATTTAGCGTAAACTTGATGATCTCTTAAGGTTTGTATAAAAATTCTTAAATGTTGTTAATGTTCCTCCTCCTTATTGGAGTAAATTAAGATATCATCAATAAAAAATAACACAAACTGATCCAGGTATTTGTTAAAGATATTATTCATCAGACAAATGAATGTAGTGAGGGCATTAGTTAAACCAAAAGGAATTACTACGAATTTGTAGTGCCCGTAACGGGTCTTGGAAGCTGTTTTATCAACATCTTCTTCCTTGTTCTTGATCTGGTGATAGCCAGATAGTAGATCTAACTTGGAGAAAAAAAAATTCTCCCCCTACCCAATCAAACAGATCGTTAATATGAGGCAGTGGGTATTTATTTTTAATGGTTACTTTGTTTAGTTGCCTATAGTCTATGCAAAGTCATAAAGTTCCATATTTTTTCTTAACAGATAAAACTGGTGCTCCCAAAGCGACACACTGGGTCTGATATAACCCTTATCTAGCAATTCTTGCAACTAGATTTTCAATTCGGTTAGTTCATGAATTCTCATTTGATACAATATTTTAGATACTGGAGTATACCCAGGTATAAGCTCAATGAAAAAATATATTTCTCGTTGAGGGAGTGGTCTTCGTATCTCTTCTGGAAATACATCTATAAATTCACTTAGAACTGGGTGATCACTTATGTGTGTTTTCTTTTCATTAAGGAGTATGTCAGTGACCCAAACCACATAAATATTGCAACCTTTCCTCAAAGATTTCTTTAATTGCATGGCAGAAATTTGCCTTAAAGAGACATGTTTATTTATACCCTTTACCGTCCTAACAATTTGATCCTCAGCAAAATATGTAAAGGTCTTATCGAAACAATTTAAAACTACTTTAAACTTTTCTAACCAGTCCATGTCGATTATCATATCATACGATCCTAGAGGTAAAACATCTAGATTAATTCTAGTCTCGTGATCTTGTATTTTAATTTCACAGTCAACAATAAAATCAGTTACCTTTTTTTTTCTCCAGTGGCTAGTTGGAATAACCAGGGTTTTGAATTCCTTACCTTGGCGAGGTAGCAGTGCTCCATCATTTTGGGAGTGATGTAACTTAAAGTCACCCCTGGATCAATTTATATAGAAATATTTTGGTTAGAAATTGTACCTTCAAATTCTACAATGGCAGATTGATGATCTGCTTGACGGTCTTCAAGGGATGCATTAATCCTGTGGAATTTTTTTCCAATTTCTCCAACAATGGAAGCTTCTTGAAGGTTATGGATAACCCTATTTGCTTCATTTGAGAGTGGGTATTTTCATCGTAGATGGGGTTATCTGCACTCCCAACATTTCGGTGGTTCTTTATGGGTTCCAACAGTCCCTTTTGATCCAAAGTTAACAAGTTTATTACCTTTCTGTTGCAACTGTTCATTTTTGTTATAAGGATTCCCTTGTGGATTTCTTGGCATATTCCTGAAAGGTGGTGTCTTGAATCCCTTTTCCTGCTGTTTGAATTTTTCCTGCTTCTTATCCTTCCATACTTTAGAGATGCCATTCCTTTTCTTATATTGTTCAAAACATATTCTTCCCTTCCTTATCACTTCATCTAAGGTTTTTGGGTTATCGAACTTGATCTAATCTTTGTAAGACTACGACAAACAACTTAGGAACCGATGTACCTTCACCTTCTCTTTCTTAATATAGGGTACAAATCGTAGCAGGTCTAAAAATGTATTGACAAGGTCTTACATGGTCATTTGGACGATTTTTAAGTCATAAAATTCCTTTGTCTTTCTCTCATAGTAACTTTCTGATAGATATTGCTTCTTGAAGGGTTTCTTAAAGTCTGGCCATTCCAGATTCTTTTCTTTTAACCCATGGGAAATTTTTAGATCCTTCCACCAAATGATGGCATTTCCTTTTAAATTGTAAGCTTCCATCTGAACCTTCATGTTGCTGGAGTAGTTGTATATTTGGAAATATTTTTTGATATCCAACAACTAGGATTCTACTTATTCTCTATTATTTGATTCTCTATCAAAGGGTTGGTTTGATTTTCTTGAATTCACCTTCTAGATGGCCGAATTTTCTTTTCTCAGTCGATGTCATTTTATTTTCATATTTTTGTGTATCATTGGAGGAGATATCTTTTCTTTCAACATTTTCACTAACATCATGTTCCTTGTTTGTTTATGTTCGTTGATCCCTTCCATTGTTCCTTTCATGTATTCTTTGTAGCAATATTTTATTGATTTCCTGCTACATCTCATGAGATTTCTTCATTTCTTCATTATCCTCCTTAAAACTATGCATTTCCACAATCAAATGTCTCATTGTTTCTAGTACTTGACTAGCTTCGAAATGTTCTTCTTCTGGTTGTGTTGTGTGTTGTGTATGGTCATCTTCTTTAGGTTGTCCATCATTTATGTTATGTGTAGCCATTTTTTAGTCCTGTAAATTTGTATGCATACATACATAAAAGAAAGCATAATTATTTTATTGTTAGAATAAAATTTTAGCGTGTTCAACGGAAACTAGATGTTTCCATAGGCAACAAGGTTGAACCCATGGCTCTGATACCAAATGTAAAATCCCCAAAATACACACCTAAAATATCCATAAAAAATTTATATATAGCATATATACATAAGACACATAAAGCATTAAAAGCCTTACATGCTATTAAATACATCTATCATAGTTTTCATTCTGTTACTGAAACCATACTTTACTGCTACCTGATCGGTTGTGCAAAGCAGATGTTTAGTAAGGAAACAATAACTTCAAGTGTTCTTCAACCTATAGGTGATTTTTTATAATAATTATCTTGTTCTTCCAAGTTTGAACTTAGCTCTGGAAATTAGGCTCCAAAACATATATATGCTCAGTCCAGAACTTCTAAATTTATTAGTCTTTCTTAATTTTTATCCTTCTGTAGTGATCTTTCCAAATTGACCATTGTGCAGCATAGCTTTCCGCAAGGATATTTCCACAAAAAGGTTTGCACAATGATCTTTCTGCAAATGCGGATTGGAGATCGCGGGTTTTTTTTTAATTATCCTTTTGCAATTATCCTTCCGCAATTGCGGATTGCAGGTTGCTGTTAAAATTTCTTCCAAAATAACCGTCTGTAATTTTCGTTCCAAAGTTATCCTTTCGCAATTTGCAGATTGTGGATTACGTGTTTTCCTTTAAACTTTTCCCAAATGTACCTTCCGCAATTTGCATATTTCGGATTGCGGGTTGACTTTAATTTTTTCCCAAAATAATTTTTCGCAAATATCCTACCGTAATTAACCTTCTGCAATTGCAAATTGCGGGTCGACCTTAAATTTTCCAAAAATAGTCTTCCACAATTATCCTTCCACAATGGTCCTTCTGCAATTGGCCTTCCGCAATTATCCTTTCGTAATTGCGGATTGCGGGTTGACTTAAAAAATATTCGAAAAAACTCCCTCAATTACCCTTCCGCATTTGCAGATTGTGGGTTGTAGGTTGACTTACAAATTTTCCCGAAAAACCATTCCGCAATGACCCTTCCGCAATTGCGGCTTGCAGGTTGCGGGTTGAATTAAACTTTCTTGAATGTTCCTTCCACAAACCTGTTTCTGCACTTAGATTTTTGTCAGTTAAGAGCTTGAATTTGATAAGTTTTATAGTTCTTAATCTTGCTACATCCCATAGGGTCTTTTGAGATATCTGAGAATAAACATTTAATTTCCTATTCATCAATCATGGTTACAAGATTTAGTACCAAAATTCCTTTTGTGGGTTTTCCAAATTGTTTAACTTAAGAAAATAAGATTCTGATTAATCCATTCGTTTTAGATCTGGAACTATAGGGTATTCTCTGCACACAAATAATGCCTAAACATATCGCTTAAAGTTTGTTTGGTCTATTAAAATATATATTAATAACCCCTAGTTACTAATAACAGTAGATGTTGCCTTCATGTCCATGCAGAAAGCAAGTTTAAGAACATAGTTTATTTTTAATCTGTAATTACTTTTGTGGGGGTTAAACCATGCATCCTCTTACCATATGTAACGTTCCAATAAATCATCAGTAGGTAAAGAATCATATATGGAGATAAACTCATACCAGATATGGAAAAACACATTTACATATTAGTTTTGGACAAAACACATTCACATATCAGATTTGGACAAAACACATTCACATATCAGATCTGGACAAAATGCATTCACATATCATATCTGGACAAAACATACATATATATATATGGGAAAAAAACCAGAGATTGGATCTACTGCTCTCACAAAACTACCGCATATAATATTGATCTGTATAAACTAGTTTCCGTATTCAAATATTATATATCGAAATAGATTTCCTTTTGAACAATAACGTAGGGAGGATATGAGAATTATATTATCAAATCATTTCATATATCAAAAATGTATTCATAAATGAAAACAATGCTTGGAATAATAGAACTGGGTCTATTATTTCTACAAAGCATTTATGGTTTCCATCCAAACAAGCCTAATATCCTACACCGATATATTCTCGACATTGGAATACAAATATATATATATATATANGAACAACCAAGTTCCACCCAGCTGTAGATTAGGAACAACTTTCTCTCTGCCCTTAATCACCTCCGAGCTAAATTATGCATGCTAAGAGTGGTGATAGTCAATCCTCAGGTTCAGATCTCTGAGATCCAGTGTGAAATAACTTTCCTAACACGGAGTTCTCACACAGCATGGATTAAATCACTTTCCTAACACAGAGTGCTCATACAACAATGATTCATTTCCAACATACTAAGAAACATCCTGCCTCCCTCATATGCTTCCTTTTTATAGTTTATTTTTCCAAGGTCTTTTATGCAAGCAACCAATTCCCCATGGAATTTCTGCAGCTAACAACATCCCTGATTTCTAGGGTGTCTCTAGTGCCATAATTTCACTTCTGAAACTTGTTTCGACGTCCCTAAGGTTAAATTTTCCTTGCCCACCACTCTTGCATGCACAACTTCCTCATTCAACGTGGTTGTCCTCCTTCATTCATAATTTTATTTAATCATGTTGTTTTATTACATCTGTCCTCCAGGGATCTATTGGTATATTTCAGATCTAGCCAATTTTATTAAGTTAAAACAATAACTAAAATAACATTAACATTACTAAATAATTTTTGCTTATTGGCGGATGTTACAACATCACATAGTATAACCACAACAACAAATGGAGCTCCACCTAAATGAAAACTTCATTAGGATCATGAATTGATACAACACAAGTCTCCAGTCTTGATAAAACACACGACCATCTCCAGTTAAGGAGATCTATCTCATAGGGTACCATCTATGAGAATCATTGACTTGATACAACACAAGTACAGACTTTGATACAACATAAGACATGTTATGATTTTTAATGAAATGTAGTCACTAAATTTGACATTTTACATATATTTTAAATTGGATCCCTCAAAACAATCTATGTCTTATGAATATTGATTTTTAGTATAAAAAAATTGTAATGAACTATATTGTATTTCTAACAATAAATATTTTCAGAACATATTAATGTCATTTAAATTGTCAAATATGAAATTTTTTTATATTCTTGTAATTACCAAGTTTTTTGGAAAAGTTAAAAAGTGATTTTCATTCCTAACACCTAATCCAATGTTCAATGTATATTCTTCAAAAAAATAAAATAAAATTATATGAACATGATCTACACAAAGTGAAATGGATCCCTTTTTTTAATTATATTTTTATTATTTTTACAAGTGAAAAAATAATATTTCAAACACATTTTAAACACCTTTTTGTTCTAACAATTTTTTTCTCCTTTTTATATAAAATTAAAAACTAGAAATACCCTTCTCAAGAGGAAACATCCACAACAAATCCACAAAAAAAAATTTACAGTTTTTTTTCTTCGTATTTTTAATATACATATTTGTATTTGGGGGGCTTCACTACTCGAGAGAGAAAAAATATGTACAAATTTTAGAAAAAAATAAATTAAAAATATCGTATGAAATTTTAAAAAAAAACAAGAAATTTATATGTCACTTGATAAAGGATTCACAATGAATCTACAAGAAGTATTCTCACCACCTTCCATGGAAGAGATACATGGATTTCACCTCTTAGAAGTTATAACTCGAAAACCTAAAAAAAAATCAGAAGGATTCTTAGCCTACAAGCCATTGAGAGAGGTTTATACCTTAATCAAGGACTTTAAATTACCTTGATCAAAGGATTTAAAATAACTTAGTCAAGGAATTTAAAACCTTTTATCAAGAAACTTTTGACATATATATAACTTATTTTTTATCTAAAACTCTCATTTAAGTTTTTACCTTGATTGAGTTTTTAAGCCCTCAATTGATTTCAAACCATGATCAAGGGATTAAAACCTTAATCAAGGTAAATTATTTATTAATTGAGGATCCCCATAGGGGATTTTTGTATACCTAGATTTCCAAAATTTATGATTTACCATAATGTATTTAATTATGTATGTAAACCTTTAAATAACATAATACACTATAATACACACAATATACACTAATGTGAGCATGGAGCACAACTCCAAAATAGATAAGAGATATGAGTTACACAATAAATTCTCAATAAATATGATAAAATCCTCCAAATACCCCAAAACATTCATATATCCAAACTTGTAAGAAGTAGCCTAAAGTCCTTTAAGTGACTCCCTACAAGTTCCACTAGCCCTCCCAATGAGTTATCCTTTGTTGTTGTTTTCACCCACATGGATGAAAATGTATCCATGTAATGGTCTTTAGTTAGCAATACCCTTTCTTGGTAATTGAAGTTATGATATGAGTAGATTGTGGTTCTTTGATATGGACCAAAGTGCCTATTTATTCTATTGTAATGTACTTTAATAATTTACAAAATCATAGGAATACTTGCCTCATTAATATAAGAGATCACCTTCATTATATTTTTTTATTGTTTTGTTGGTGGGATTCATAACTTCTCCATGGGAAGTCATTTCTTCTTGGTCATGCTATTTCTCTCTAAATATTGAACACACAATCATATGTGAAATAAAAAATATGTATTTTAGCTATATGGCGCTCCTAACCTCACACATGAGGGGGAAATTATTATCATCCGAATTTCACTCACAAGCTACATTTTAATTAATGTTCATTGAAGCATCACAAATTGGAAATAATGCAACATAACAAGACTATGTCATGGCTACTGGACACATCTTAATGAGAAAAAACAACCTTGGAAGTTGGTTTTGTATTCACTCTCATAGCCAACTTGTATTCCACTTGTGAGACTTCCATGGGATATCCTTGGATACCTGCACAACTCTACCAATTAATGTGGGAGATACCTATTTTTATTATTAATTTCTAATTATATGCCTCAATCACATGGCTTTATGGTGGTGTAAAATGTAAATTTAATCTATCATATCGTCGATGTTAAATACTTTGGCCTCCCAAGGGTATCTATCAAGCATTGTAGATCCCATTTGAATGAAAAAAATTCACAATGGAATATTTATTCATTATAAATTCAATCCATGTGGTATCATTTCCAAAAACAAGAATTGGAATACTATGTTGGATGAATGATATTGAATATCGATCATCTCACTCTCTTGTCTCTACAATTTCTTTCCTTTGTGCTTGTTTGTGTTCTTTCCCAAAGGAACCATAGTTAGGAGCTTTAAAATAGGAAAAGGACCCATCCTAAGAAGAGTATTAGATCCCACTTCCCTCCAATCATTCATATTTGGTGATATTACAAATATTTTTCCTTTCCATGGACTAGTGTATAACTATTGTCCTTTCCCTCAATTTTTTTTTGTTTGAATGGAATTATTGGGGTTAAATTTACAGTATACCTACATGATTTATATTTGTTTGTTCCTATTTTATGTCATAATACTCTTGTTTTTGTCCCAAAACTAACCAATGTTTGTTGTTTAAATTATAACCTAGCTAACTCAAGGGTTATTTTCTCACCAATGCAACAAAATCCCAAAAACATGGTTAAAACAATTCTAGAGGGAACTTCCATTACACCTATCGAAAGTGATTTCTCATCACTAGTGGTGATGTTTTGAAAAAAATATTGTTCATGGCATATATATCCTAGTTATATAGAGTTTAACAATATCACTATTAAAGGTAAGTTTCATATTCATATGATTACAAAATTATTAGATGAATTTCATGGAGAAACTTTCTTCACTAAGATGGATATTTTCTCAAGATATCATCATATAAGAATGAGGGATGAAGACATATCCAAAACAATATTTAGAACACAGGAAGGTCATGTGATGTTTTAGTGAAGTCTTTTTTCCTTATGCACCTTCAATATTTAAAAGTTTGGGGATCTCTGTTTTCAAATGTTTCCTCAAAACATTTGTGTAGGTAGTTTTTGATGATATAATAATTTACAAGAAATCTTGAAAAGGCCATGTATAACATATTGAGATGGTCCTAAAACCATTGGAGGAGAAACAACTATACGAAAATCCTTTCTAGTGTGATGTTGGTTCTTAGGAAGTGGAATATTTGGGTCATATTGTATGTCATGATTTTGTAAATGAGTAACCTTACAAAATTCAAGTAATGAGGGAATGGTAGGTTCAAAAAACCTTGAATAATATAATGGGATCCTTAAGATAATCATGCTACTAATGTAAATTGATGTAGCCTGTAATTGTAATTCAAATATGCACAATAGACATCCAACCACATAGAGAATAATAGATGGAAAAGAAGTAGATAACCAAACTATGTATCACTTCTTTATTAACTAAATAAAACTATAACATTATTTATTAATTGTAACTATAGAGACTAAATTTCCACGGCACTCAGCTCTAAGTATCAACCAATTTGGGAAACACACTCAAATCCACTACATCCATGCTTTTAGGATATGTTGTAGTTCTTCTTTGTGTCAACTCTCCTTCTAGACCAGTGTTCCACACTTCCTCCTCACTTTCGTGCTCCCCTTCCTTCTCTTCCTTCATGTGTACCTCACGCTTATCCTTCATGGTTCTACATGTGCTCCCTTCTTTCCCACAACCCATGTATACTAATATAAGCATTATTGAGAATATGAAGAGGTGAGCCATTGAACTCCCATGAAGCTATTTTGCAGTTGGAAATGATTTGGTTTCCAATGGATGAGAAATTAACACTTATAAATGAGAGCCATTTTATTCCAATAACTAATGGTTCACTAAACCTAACCTAAATTATTAATAAAAGAAAAAATAATAATAACGTGTCATTTATTAGAATTTTATTAATTATTTATTGGTGTCTTAAGGATTTCAATGAAATTTGGATTGTTGTGATCCAACTGCTTTATTGTTGACATGAGTGCCACTTGTATAAGTAATGCACCATGATTCCATTCTCTGTGTTCCTTAACACAAATATCTATATTCAACATCATTATGAGTAATGGCATGAGTGGCATCAGCATGATATGATATTTTCTAAAATCAGAAGTAGATGCAACATAAATTGTAGCATTTCCTATACTAGCACCCTACTGCTACAACTATAGAAGCAACCATGCAAGTAACAACATCAACATCAAGATTAATCTTCAAGAAAATTACTATGCAGGATAGCTTGATGCACCAGGGATGCTCCTACATCAGATGCGCCAGGTTGAAAATATGGGCATCATTGCTCAAAAGGGAGGTGAAAACATGTGCATATTTGGAAGCCTCATATTCCCATATCTACTGCAAAAATCCACAAATTTTCTTTAACATTTTAGCCCAAAAATTTTCCACATCTTCCCCACTCTTGAACAACACTTCCCATTCTATCATCTCAATGGAATTTACTATATTATTGTTCATTTACTTAGGAATCATTTCCCACTATCTAAATTGCACAAAAACAACCTTTCTTATTTCTATCAACTTCACATTTTTATGTCTTCCACATAGCCACATCTTCCACACAATCCACTGCATTACATGCAAACATACCCTCATGTAAAATATTATGGGAATGACACACTCCCATATTCTCTTCCTTCGAAATTTCCTTTTCTATAGAACCCATGCTTTGTTCTTTCTTTTCTTCAACCAATTGTTGCATATCTTCTTGTTTCTCCACTCCCTTCACATATGAAAAGATCATCATTTTTTCATGATTCTCCACTTCTATATTTAAAGGATGCAAATTGAATTTCTTCCTATATTTCTCAAACCAACATGTATCCTTTCTCTTATCATGCATAACCCTTCCATCAAACTACCAAGTCCTTCCCAATAAGACATGACATGCATATATGGGAAAAACATAAAATAAAATACTATCATTATAGCTCCCAATATTAAAATTAATCAAGCATGCCCCCTCATAGTGACCATTTTCCCATCTTGTAACCATGGCACTCTATATGCCTCTAGATTAGGGGTACACTTTAAATTCAATTTGTTAACAGCCTCTATAGACACCAAATGTTTTGAACAAACACCATAAATAAACAAATTACAACACTTACCTTCAATCTTGTATTTCATTATGAAGAGTGTTTTTCTTTGTACTATTTCCTTCTCAACCTCTTTTTTGGACTGCAACAATATATTCTTCACCATCAAATGTTCCCCTTTCTATGACCACAACTCAACCACCTCATGTGTTGCTATTGTTGGTTTAGTTTCAGCAAGATGTGTTCTCCCTTTTTTACCATATTCCATCCTTCACAAGTTCTATACTTTCAAATTTCCTACGACCTGGCATCCCAGATAAAAGAAAATGATTTTAATTTGTCTCCTCTACCTATAACTCTTGTTGTTCTACCATTTCCTTTATCAACATCAAGTCCATTTCCATTAGTCTCCTCCATTTCGTTGGAACTACTTTGACATTCCTCAACTTTCTTTTCTTTCTGGCCCTCTTCCACATCCTGGAGTTCTCTTCGGATTTTGTTGTTTCCTCAACAATTTTTCCTTGATCATCAAGGTTGCTTCGTAAGTATTTTCCTCTAAATGAAAATTCAATACATTCAACTCATCTTGTATAGTATAACTCAAACTATTCACATACCTATCAATGGATTCCAAACTCTCCTCATTTTGTCCATATCTTATAGAAATCTTATAAAACCCTTCCTTGTATTCTTTTACTGACATCTTTACCTACTTAGAAATTTTGAACCTCCTCAACAAATTCAAAGCATAATCCACAGGAAAAAATTATGTTTCATTTATGACACCATCCTATCCTAGGTTTTAATTTTCTCTTTTCCACCACATTCTCTATTTAATTGTAACTTGTCCCACCATAGAGAAGCATGACATCTAAATTTTTACTGGAAAACATAAATCTTCGAGGATCCTTAATCTATTCAAATTCAAAGATGTTTTTCATTTCCCCTATCCAATCTATTAATTCCTCGGTATTTAAACTACTAGAATAAACAAGAGTATCTAGTTTAGGATTACATCCAATACTACTAATAGCTCTAATCTTTCTTTCCTCCATTGTCATTTGTTCTTCTCGTTCTTCTATGATGATCTCTAATTCGTATTCATCATTATTGTCATCCCTTATCACTTGTGTAATACCTGTTCTTTGGGTTTCCTCAATGGAATCTAGTATGGCCATCATTTTCCTCATCATCGTCATAATATCATTCACATATTCAACATTTTATTTCCTTCTTCCATGACCTCTTCCTTTATGGGCCATTACTATTACTCTTCCCTATGATATCTTCTTGCGAGCTCCCCACTTCACCAACATTCATCTTGTTAATCCTCCACATGTAGGGTCAACTTGTTTTGATACCACTTGACACAACCAATAACTGCAATTTAATGATGCAAAGCAAACATCCAACCATAGAGAGAATAAAAGATGGAAAACAAGTAGATAACCACAATGTAGATAACTTATTCATTTACTGAATCAAACTGTAATATTATTTATTAATTTAAATAACTATATAAACTAAATTTCCATGGCACTCAACTATGAGTATCAACTACTTTTGGGAAACACGCTCATAGCCACTGCATGCACGATTCTAGAATCTGGTAGAGTTTTTAACTACCGTAACTCTCCTTCTAGACCAACATTCCACACTTCCTACCCTCTTCTGTATGCCCTTCCTTCTCTTCCTTCACATGTACCTCAAGCTTTTCCTTCATGATTCTACCTACACTCCCTTATTTCTCACATCTCAGGTACATTAATATAATAATTACTGAGAATAAAAAGAGGCAAATTGTTGAACTCTGTTTGCACTAAACATAATAATAACATATCATTTATTAGCATATTATTAATTATTTATTGGTGGGCCCATAACCCCATGTAAGATTTAAACCTATGCAGAGAAGCAAAGCATTCAGATTCTTTTAAGCAAAATAGAGATCACAACACATCAGTCACACATAAACACAAAGATTTACCCTGGAAACCCTTAACTGAGAAAACCAGAAAACCTTGGAGCCACACCTATTTTCTCTTCATTCCATTATGAAATCCTCACAATACAAAATATAGGTATTCCGCAACATCCAAATACCCTAATCCGTTAACCCAGATTAGGAAAAGAATCCAATCCCTTAACCAAGATTAAGTTACATATTTTTAGACAAATTCTAAAAATAGCCACAAACAGCTATAAATAGCCATAAAATCTATAAATAGACAAAAAAGTTTGCTTGCTGCGCTCACATCGGAAATGGCCTACGACCTGTTTCCATCGAAGGTGCCTTTGGGATCACCGAGCTGTAGCGCTAACATGCACACCTCCCCTCCATATGCACATGCAAAGGATATAACATATACCCAACATTCTCCCACTTGTTGTTTCCTTTGCATAGCAATGAGTCATGTACTCATAAAGTCACAGGTTCAGGGCATTAATGCCCATAGATTCTCTACACCAAGAGAACTTCTCTGTACTAACAGACTTTGTTAATGAGTCTGCAACATTTTTCATGGTGTTAACCTTCTCTAGCAGCACCTTCTTTTCTTCAACCATATCTCTCACAAAGTGATATTGCACATCAATATGCTTTGTCTTAGCATGATAAGTAGGGTTCTTTTCCAGGAAGATTGCACTTTGGCTATCACATTCTAACCTTACACCTTTCTGTACAAACCCAATACCTGAACACAATCTTTGCAACCACACAGCTTCTTTGCTTGCATGAGTGGCTGCCATGTATTCAGCTTCCGTAGTTGAGAGTGCAACTACAGCTTGTCTCTTTCTCATCCAACTGATAGCTCCTCCAAATAGGTTAAACACATACCCACTTGTATATCTTCTATGATCAAGGTCTCCAGCCAAGTCTGCATCAACAAATCCATGTACATTTATTACTCTGCCTGGTTCAGTCCTTCCTTGGTAGCAGATTGCATAATCTATGGTGCCACGCAAATATCTGAAGACCCTCTTTACAGCTGTCCTATGCTCCTTTCCTAGTTTTGACATATATCTTCTCAAAACTCCCACTGCATGAGCAATGTCTGGTCTTGTACAGACCATTGCATACATCAAACTACCAACTGCACTGGCATATGGAACTCGTGACATGTCTTCTTCTTCTTCCTGTGTCTTGGGTCACTGCTCTACAGATAACTTTACACCTACAGGAATAGGAACCTTGACCGGCTTACTTTCCTGCATGTTAAATCTCTGTAGTACCGTCTCAACATATTTTCTTTGATTTAAACTTATCATTTTGTTTGCACGATCTCTTCTTATCTCCATTCCCAGAATGAAGTTTGCAGCACTGATATCTTTCATATCAAACTTGGAGGACAGTTGAGACTTCACCTCCTTTATAACATCTTTGTTGTTTCCAATCAACAACATGTCATCAACATACAAAACTATGTTAATGAAGTGATCACCAACCTATTTGGAATATACACAGTGATCAACTTTGCTTCTCACAAACCCCAATCCAAGTATGTATGTGTCAAAGTTTTGGCACCACATCCTTGAAGATTGCTTTAGACCATAAAGGGACTTCTTTAGTTTACATACCAACTCGTTCTTTCCCTTTACTATGAACCCTTCTGGTTGTTTCATGTATATTTCTTCTTCCAGATCCCCATGTAAGAACATTGTCTTCACATCCATCTATTCTACTTCAAGATCAAAAGCAGCAGCAATAGAAAGAAGAAATCTAATAGAAGTTAATTTTGCAACTGGAGAAAATATTTCACCAAAATCAATCCCTTCTACTTGAGAATATCCCTTTGCTACCAAGCGGGCTTTATACTTATCTACTTTACCTTCTGGATTCAACTTATTTTTAAATATCCATTTTCTCCCAATGGCTTTTCTCCCAGCTGGTAACTGGACTAGCTTCCAAGCTTAATTTTTGTCCGAGGAATCGATTTCTTCATCCATGGCCTTTTCCCAGAGATCATTATCCTCTGAATTAACAACTTCCTTCACATTTCTAGGATCATCATCAGTAATAGACATAGCAAAATGAGAGCAAAATAAGGAGGGGAATACCTTTCTGGTTGCCTTATTTCTAGATATGATCTCCTCAAAACCGGAGTATGAGGTTCTTCTTCTTCTTATTCTACTTCTTCTATTGAGTCAGATTCTTCACCTTCTAACTTAAATTATATTTTCTCTAGTTCCTTTTCCATTGGATTCACTTCCTGTCTGGGGACTTCTTTGACCTCTCAAAACACAACATCTCGACTGTAAAAAGTCTTCTTAGTTATAGGATTCCAAAGCTTATACCCTTTCATACCATCTTTATAGCCAATAAAGATACACTTCTCAGCTTTGTTATCCAACTTGCTCCTTTTCTCCTTTGGAAGATGTACATAAGCATCACAACCAAAAACTTTCAGATGCTTAATAGAGGGTTTCTTACCAGTCCATACCTCTTGTGGAGTTTTATCAATCATTGTTGATGTGGGTGATCAGTTTACCAAGTATCATGCTGTCTCCACTGCTTCTGCCCAGAATTCTTGTCCTATCCCAGCACTGCTTAGAAAGCTCCTTGCCTTTTCCATCAACGTCCTATTCATCCTCTCAACAACTCCATTCTATTGAGGTGTGTATGGAGTAGTCTTTTGCCTTCCTATTCCACACTTCTTACAAAAGTCCTCAAATTCATTCCCACAGAACTCTCCACCATTGTCTGTCCTCAACACCTTTATTTTCTTTTCTGACTAATTTTTTACAAGAGCTTTAAATTCTTTAAACTTGGCAAATACTTCAGATTTCTTTCAAAGGAAATAAATCCATATGTTCCTTGAGAAATCATCTATAAATGAAACATAATACACAGATTTTCCTAATGATGGAATAAGAAAAGGTCCAAACACATCACTATGTATTAATTCTAGAATTCCCTTTGCTCTTGTAGCACCATATGCAAATCTTACTCGATTTTGTTTTCCATATATGCAATGTTCACAGAAATAAAAATCCAGAGTGCAATCAGTCATACCTTCAACCATACCTTTACTTGTAATGCTCGAAGTCCCTTTTCTCCGATATGCCCCATTCTTTGATGCCACAGCATTGTCTTTCCTACTGATGCAGTTAAGGTTTTATCATCTTTACCTCCTTCCTCCGGCACAAAAGAATTGTTACATTCATCAATGATGGTTTTTCCCAATAGTTTGTACAGAGTTCCATACTGAACTCCCCTCATCAATACCATTGATCCTCAAACCATTTTGCAACCACCATCTCCACACACAGTCTTTACACCTTCAACATCCATCTTTCTGACAGATATCAAGTTTCTTGCTAGATTTGGAATGTGTAGCACCCAGGAAGAGTTTTAATCCTTCCATCCTTCAGTTTTATCTTGACTCTACCACGTCCAATGATACTAGCTGGTGAATCATCTCCCAAGTACACATCTCCTCCATTGTACTTTTCATATTCACAGAACCACTCCCTATGAGGGGTCATATGACATGAAGTACCTGAGTCAATCAGCCATGTATCACGTTCTGAAGGATTACCTGTGGAAGCTAGGTACACATCCCCTCCTTCTTCTGAGGAGTTCTTTGCCTCTGTGGAAGGGGTATCCTCATATCCCTTTGCTTTCTCAACATTCTTAGATCTGCAATCCTTTTTATAGTGCCCAGCTTTACCGCATTTCCAACACTTCCTTATTCCTTTTCCTGGGGATTTAGATCTCCCCCCAGATCCTTTATTTTTGTTTCTCTCATGGGGGTGACCTCTCACAGACAAGGCATCCATGCTATGATTATCCATGGTTTTCCGCCTCATCTCTTCTGATAGTAGGGATGATACAATTTCATCAAATTTTAAGGTCGCCTGGCTAGAACTACCTATTGCAATAATTAGGTTGTCCCAGGAATCCGACAAGGAACACAATAATGTAATACATTTATCTTCTTCAGCCATTTTAATACCAACATAGGTTATCTGACTTACCAGAGTATTGTAGACATTTGAATGCTCTGTTACAGTTTCATTCTCGTCCATTCTGAGGTGAAACAACTTCTTTTGCAGAAACAACTTGTTCACAAGGGATTTTGATTGATACAAACTCCCCAGTTTTTCCCATAGCTTTACTGCACTATCTTCACCAGATACATTCAACAACACAGAATATGATAAGCACAATTGTATTGTACTCCTCGCCCTTCTTTCTAATTTATCCCAATCGTCTTGTGACGTTGCAGTGGGTTTCATACCTGAATCCACAGCAATCAACTGTTCCTGATCTACCAGAAGATCCTCCATTTTGAGCTTCCATAGCTCAAAATTCTGGCCGTTAAATATCTCGATCTCGATTCTTGAAGTGCTCGCCATTCTCTTTCAATGCACAAATCAACACTGCAAAGCTCCCACTGAATGCAGGTTTATCATAGACCTGAGATCTATCAACCACGTCGAACCCTTAGCAGCAAAGGCGTCTCCCTGATGCCAAAATCGAGCTCTAATACCACATGTAAGTTTTAAACCTGTGCATAGAAGCAAAGCATACAAATTCTTTTAAGAAAAATAGAGATCACAACACATCAGTCACACATAAACACAGAGATTTACCCTAGAAACCCTTAACCGGGAAAACCAGAAAACCTTGGAGCCACACCTCCTATTTTCTCTTCATGCCATTATGAAATCCTCACAATACAAAATCATAGGTATTTTGCAACATCCAAATACCTTAATCCGTTAACTCGGATTAGAAAAAGAATCCAATCCCTTAATCGGGATTAAGTTACATATTTTTAGACAAATTCTAAAAATAGCCACAAACAGCTATAAATAGCCAAAAAAATTTGCTCGCTGCGCTCGCATCAAAAACAGGGCCTACGGCCTGTTTCCATCGAAGGTGCCTTTGAGATTGCCGAGCTGCAGCATTGACATGCGCACCTCCCCTCCATACACACATGCAAAGGATATAACATATACCCAACAATTTCTCACATCCCAGGTACATTAATATAATAATTGAGAATAAAAAGAGGAAAATTGTTGAACTCTGTTTGCACTAAACATAATAATAACATATAATTTATTAGCATATTATTAATTATTTATTGGTGTCTTCAGACTTTCAATGACATATGGATTGTTGTAATCTAATTTCTTTATTATTGATAGCAGTGCCACTTGTAGAAGCAATGCACCAAGGTCTGTCTCTTTTTGTCTTTACACAAACATCTATATTCGACATCATTATGAGTAACAACATGAGTAGCAACATCATAATATTATCTTAAGTAGAATCTGAAGTAGTTTTTGTTGCAACATAACTTATATAATCCCCCATAGTAGCGCTCTACTGTTGCAATTGTAGTAGCAACCACACAAGTAACAACATAAATTCCCAACTTACTCTTCAAGAAAATGTTTGTGTAGGATAGCTTGTTGCAGCAAGGATGCTCCTACATCACAAAATTTTCAAGAACTACATGGTCAAATAGCATCACCTCCAACATCATTATTGAAAAATTAGGTTTTTTCTTGGTCTTAAGAAGAAACCCAAGCTTTCAAAATAGTTAAGGAGGACATGTCTATATCTCCTATAATAGCCACGCTTGACTTCACAAATTTAAGTGTGATGCCTTAGGACATGGTATTAGTGTAGCTTTAATGCATGAAGGAATCCCCCATTTCTTTTAATATCAAAAATGTAAGATAAATAACTAACTCAAACCCATTTATGACAAAAAAGTGTAGGCCAATCTACACCAGTTAAGCAATGGAACCCTTACCTAATTTGAAGAGACTTAATAGATCATGGTAGTTTATAGTGCTTCTTATAATTGCAAATCTTTAGAAGAGTGTAAAAAATGGGCCAGGTTATTAATTTGAAATTGCCTAAAAAAGAAAAAGAAAATGTAGCGGGATATGCAGTCTTACTAGAAGAAGAAGACATTAAGACCTTACTTTGTTGGATATCAATTTTTTTTTTAAGTGAAAAAAGCTAAGGATATAATAATATTATAACTATAATAGAGGGTATGTCATTAACTAACTACTTAAAACCTAATGCATTAGATAACTCTATATCGAAGAATAGTTCACTTGATATAAGTTTGACATGTATTTATGATATATTTCCTAACTCAAAAAATAGGTCTTCATAGAATTACACACTTCGCATACTTCGGATTTTTAAAACATAGCATATAATCAAAGTGATTTTTTTTAAGGGCCTTAAAACAATGTTCAAAAGATTGTGGCAAAGTGTCTTGTCTCCCAATAGATTTTAGGTTTGATAGTATTCATACAAAAATATGAAGTTAATGAGTGCACTCTGTCATCTCAACTTTAGTTTGTGATGTACCATTGAAATTTTAACACCAACTCCATCATCAAAATTAGTGGTCATGATATACGCACACTCGTTTCTCTTTCTTCTGAAGTTTCAACAACTTCACTTGATGAACCATGGTGTGGTATGGTACGACGTTCAATAAAGAGATCGAGTACAGATTCAATGAGATAAGAACACAATACACTTAACTTTGATACCAACATAATAAGTTTGGGTTCAGCATTCATCATTACAATTGGAACAAGAAAATTTATAAAATCAACATGGAGATGGAAAAGTTGAAAATTGACGTTAGCAACTTGCATAATGGAAAAGCAAAAGAGAAACAAAAATAATATTTTTAAAGACAAAGAAACAAAACCTCAATTGAACATGATTATTGGCCAAAGGAGAAAGTTGAGTGTTTAGTTTTCTATTTGATAACTTTTGCATAGTTGATTAGTATGATTGAAGCATGTTGGTGTTTTAAAGTTTTAGCTGGCCATGTTAAGAGATATGTGTATTTTATTTGTAATAATCATATTAATAATATTAATGTATAGCACAATTACATATATTATGGTTGGTGAATGTCATTACACTATAAGTTAACTTCATGAAATTGTACGTTATTTATGTGTCAACTATCAATCAACCCCAAGTTATAGGTTATCTATGTAGTCATGCATCAGTTACAACTAATGGATGATGACATTAACATTAATGAATTTATGCCGCATTGCATTATTGACATAAACATCTCAATGTGACATAACTTTTGATGAATGTCACAATGTGACAATAACCCTTAATGAATGCCACAATCCAACATAAGCCTTGATGAATGTCGTAATCCAAAGTAACCTTTGATAAACACCACAAATTGATAAATGTGACATAACTTTTGATGAATGTCACAATGTGACAATGACCCTTAATGAATGCCACAATCCAACATAAGCCTTGATGAATGTCGTAATCCAAAGTAACCTTTGATAAACACCACAACTTGATAAAACCATGGTTGACTTTAATGAACCATACTTGACCATGATTAACATTGGTTAGCTTTAAAGTTAAGTTACAGTTGACTATTTTTTACCATAATTTTCTTTAAAGAACCACCTGCAAAGCAGAGCAAAATTAATAACAACAATGAACAACTAATCAATAATTAACATGATTACTAAATTAAATAGTCAACTGGAATCCGGATTGCAAAATTAGGATTCTACTGTAATGAACTTACAGGATGACTAAATTAAATAATTTAGTAATGAACAACAATTTAATCCTGTGGGTGCACACAAAATCAATGCATAGACTGTTTAGACTTTTAAGCACTAAACGTCTTTCAAATAAACTGCTATGTTGCTATTGTTGTCCATCTTATTGTCTGTATCTCCTCGTCTCTCTTTTATCTTTTCTCTTTTCTCTTTGTGAGATTACTTTTATGAAACATCATACAATTAGAATTATAATGTTCAAGTTTAAGGTTTTCTTTAAATGAAATTAGTATTTGGCAGCTTTTATGAAAAGTTGGAGATAAAAAAACATCCAAATGATAAATCAATACTATGAGTTTGAATCATTGTAACTAGGACGATTCTACCTATGAATTTATAGATTGTACATGGAGCTTAATTATAGGTGAGAGGTGTAAACAATGATATAATGATGTTTACCAATAACTCATCATTGTCCACTCTTAGAATCTCAATCTTACACAGTAATCTTCCTAAGATTTTATTTTAAAATGAAATTTGTCCTTTGACCCATCTTCATATGGGTGGGTTGTTCTTTCTATGTAATCTTTCATGGGTGGGTTTGTTATTTCAATGCAATCTTTAATGGTAAGGTTTGCTTTAAATATGGTTGTGTTTTTTTACATGTTTAAATATATTTAAATAATAAATTCATTTTATTATAAGATTATGTGTTAAGTCATTGTTATAAGGTAATTTAATTTTTGAGTTTAGAAATTTTTATTAAACATGGAATTTGATCTTAAGGTGTAAATAATGATATCGAGATTTTTAAGGAGATGAATTATTTATTTTATATGTGTCTAGCCCATTATTCTATATTCTATAGAAAGGGAAAAAGAAATATATAAGAAAAATAATCTAAATTAATAAAGGAATCCAATTAACTAAAAATATGTATAATTGAATTGTATTCAAAAGAAAATGGGAAAAAAGGTTTCTTGATTGTCAATTAAAAGAATTAACAATAAGGACCACTTAATATATTATAAAAAAACAACTATGTCAATGTGTAACTTTTTGTGAAAAAATATTCTTGGAACTAGGTTAGCCTAAATTATTGAGAATATATATATATA
>LPNX010695765.1:36583-67276 GCA_001517045.1 Pseudotsuga menziesii
GTTATGTGGGTTGAATCATATCATACTATACCTAATTATTAAGAAAAATATTGCTAAATAATAACATAATTCATAATTGTTTTTTTTGTAAGTAGCACTAGAAATTCATATTAACAGAGGTAAAAAAGGCACAGAGCATCAAAATCTTACTACGGGGACCTTAAACTATCGTGGCCACCTACCCATTCTATAAAAAAAAATAGAATTCCTATTGGTTTTTCTGAAAAATAGAAAATTTTGTTCTTCCCAGAGCTATACACGTTGACTGGCATATTACAAATTAGAAAATGACTATGGACAAACATGAAAATTACACATTTTAAAAACGTAGAGAACCATAAAAGTTGTGAGTCACTGAGGGAACCAAGGATGACGGTGGATCATCTAGCATCACCAGCAAAGAACTCTGACGTCTCCTCCAGGCTCGGGCAGGGTCCATACTTGTCATCACGATTTGATCAGGCAGTAGGTTGCAAGTCCTAAAGCGGCTCAGCAGCAATGGCATTGTTTGGATCCTCGCGGCTGCTTTATCAACCCATGATTAAGGTGTTCTCTAGGTGCTCCTGCACCATAACATTGGTTTTTCCTGCAGTTGCAGAGGTCTCATCGCCCATCCCCCATTGTTCCATGTTGCCACCACCTTCCACATTATCTTCACTATGAAAAAACGTATGGTGCCACCAGTTGAAATTCACTTCCAGGGTGCTCAACTGCCCATTGGTCTAGTTGAGACAAGTACACATGCTCTACGCCATGTACCTTCCACCATTCCACTTGATCGTTAGGTCCTCCATCAACATGGCCATCATGTTTTTAATCATCCATTAGTGATTTATTTTTCCACCGTTTCTTCCGGAGGCTAAATTTTAAGAAACCACCTTAGATTCCCAATCATCAATCATGCATCTAACAGGCATGCACACCTGTATCCCATATCTGTCAGTAAATCTGAGGTTCACCTTACGATGTTCACCTCCACGACATGCACTTCCTCTTTGTGGAGTTTCATGTTGCCTTGGAATTTTCACCTTCAACTTTCTTGGGATAAGGTTGTCGGAGGAAGAAACGATTAGCAGAAGTAAGAAGATAAGCAGGTCGGGAGAATGAAGGTTAGCAGGATCCACATGTGAAATATCAGCTTCATAGAACGATGGACAAACATGCACAAGTGTTAACTCTTTTGTGTTATGGCCAAGGTTCGACTGGACGTACCAACTACTTGCTGGGTTGGCAGGTAGTTCGCCACCCTAGGCATTTAAGTCTACCACACCACCAGCTACCCTGTTTCTCGCATTGGAGCCACATGTCCTGAGTGAGAGGTGGCTCATGTGAAGTCCTCGTGTGTCACTTGCATCTGGGTTTGGCATGTCCTATTTGGAGATCTGTTGGCAGTCTATAAGCAATGTCTTAGAGTCGAGAGAGTTAATATTTCCATAGTTTAGTGAAGAGTTACAATGAACACCCTCGTTGGCTAGTCGATCAGCCAATGAATTGGATTTTATCCTGACATGGTGGAAGGTGATAGCTTTGTTGTTTTTAAGAATTTCATCTAGTTGGATTATCCCAAACTCCATTCGCCAGCTAGGTGAGATCTTCTCCCTGTGTGCTTAGTTTCATAAATGAGTGGCTAGTGAGATGATTATTTGAGAGTATCCTTCGACAATCAGTGGGGGGGGATTCAGGTTCATGGCTATGTGAATTCCTTCTATTATCCTGCTGTTGAGGCCTGGAAAATCACAGGTAACAACAGTTAGGGATTCTCCCCAATAAACGTTCCCAACTAGCCCATTACTGTTTGGTATGGGGAATCAGTCCAGTTTACGATCCGACTACCGTAGGTCAAGTAACAAATTAAAAGGTTTTACCGGTTACGGCCCAGTCCACCGTGTATATTTTTAGTTTTTTGTGTTTAAGTTATGATGTGCAAGTGCCTAGCTAAAAATGCAAATTTGATAGAGATAACGAGGAGTGTCACAATGTGATGTGCAGGTTCTTACCTCTCATCTTAACTCTCTCGCATCTAAATCACAAACAAACAAAAAAATAACTACAACTAACTAACCTATCCCCAGGGAGAAAAATTAACAGTTGACAATGAGTAATGTATTTCTGCACATGTATTATGAACAATTACAAATAGTTGTTACTTATTTCAGAACACATGAACAATAATAAAAATATGAACAACAAGATAGCTTATTGTTTATGACAACCTTCATTACTTATAGTGGAAATTTCATAGAGTAAACTATAAGACATTCATAACATAAACAGAAATGCAATGAGTTAAAATGATCTCACAGTTAATGGACATAAGCTGAAAATGAAATAGTTCACATTCAACTGATCCATAGCAAAGCATTTGAAACATTCCACCAAACTTTCTCCAGCAGAAACTTGTAATTATTTATTGCAAAAGGAAGTAGTTCTTCTTACAATATCTCTCAAAAATTGCTTGGGAAAGAAGTCCTCTGCTACATCTAAACTCTCATTTATTTATACAAAAAAGCAAAACCTTTGGGCTGCCCCTCGATGACCTTTGGGCTTCCTCAACCTTTCAGTTCCAAAATTTTGTCTTGTATTATGTGCTCATAATTTATACAATATGTTACATTTTAAATTAAAATTTAAGATCACTTTATGAAGAGGGACCAGCTTGGTCGTTGATGAACTTTTTCCAAGCCTGGGCCTCTACTACTATCGATCCGCTCAGTAATATGTTGGTCTTTTTGAGATATTGTTAATCTTAGACCCTCACTTTCTTCTTATCTTTTCTTTATCTCTGCTTCTTCCTTGTTTCTTCTTCATTCTTCAGCCAACTCTCTGTCATAAACATAGCATGTTCTTAGGCCATTAAGCTTTTACCAAAATAACAAAAATTGTATCAATCTATTTACCTTATCCATATGCATTCTGTAAAAATAAACTATACATAGTATTAATGCATGAAAATAAAAACAACAAGGCAAAGAAAATCCTGCAAATTTGTGTCTTAAAACCCTCTAAGTCCACTATTTGTAATCAAAATCATAACCCCGATAGAACAAAATCCTCATGAACCACATTGCCACTACACTAGACTCTGCATTGTGCTCCTCATCGTATATAATCCCTTGGTGAAAAAGATGAGAAGAAAAAGAAAAAAAAACCCTATCAGTGGTCGGCAGATCTAAACATCAGGAGAATAGTCTGATAGGCAGCCGCAATGGTGGGCAACAAACCAACTGTGGGTCCCTTGAAAAATAAAACCATCGACGATCAGAAGGACTAGCGTTCAGGTGGATAGTTCACTAGGCAGCCGCAATGGCGGGCGACAAACAGACTACGAGCTCTGCGGATCATAAAACCATCGGTGATCGGAAGCCCTAAGCACTATGCGTCGACGACACAAACCTCAACACTTCCATAGTGTCGGCGATCCCGAGCACTAAATGCCACCGATAGTTATGCTTGGCAATCAAAACTACTAACCACTAATGCGTCGAACATATAGTCTGATTGACAGTCGCAATGGCGGACTCACAAACAACTATGGTTCCACGACAAAATCCAATTCGTCGGTGATCAAAAGGACTAAATGCTATGGGTTGGAACTTTAAATCTGAACACCTCCATAGTGTCTACAATGCAAAGGACAAAACCTCTGATCAAAGTAAAAAAATGTTTCAATAGTGATAAACAAAATCATCGATAGTCAAAATAAAAAGTTTAAACAATGCAACAAAAAGGAGATAAAACACGCATCGACGAGAAACGAGATTGTCCATCGAGACGATCACTGCTTTCCATCTGAAATGTCAATGGTATAAAGGACTAATGCCCCAACTCCTTCATCAAACGACTTCCAATAGCGATAAAATCATCGGGAAATCAAACGTTAAGCTTTTCAAATAAAACAAAAACTTCACGGCTGAGCGGAAAAACATTTAACTAATCACCCAACTTCCGAAAGTCAATTTTAAGTGGAAAACTGGACTTCCAAGATAACTTTAAAGAAATCAAACAAACCTGGGCTAGATAAAATCAAAAGGAGGGTCCAAAATTTTGCAAATTGGGAAAAAAGGTTGCAACTGCAACAATTAGCGACTACCTGGTGAACACAAATCTCTGGACAATTTCTTCTTTAAGTAATAGACTGTTTGAAAATAAATACCAACATGTTGAATTCTTCTAGATGTCTATATTTCCCAAATGGTAGATGTATGTACTTTTAATCATTGATGATAGTCCAATTTAGGGAAAATGGAAACCAAGATTTCAAAGTCTAGATAACTCTTTTTAGGCCAAGAATATGAGTTTCGTTTTTTACCTCTGTCTTCGGGTAGCTCCCAGATTGGACACCACAGGATTGTAACATATGGTAAACATAAATAGTGGTTTGTTCCTCATTCCCATGCCATTTTTGTACTTTTGTGCTTTTGGACTTTTGTCCTTTCTTTTGAGTCCTCCTCTTTGCCTTCTTTCTGAAATTTTTAATTCAGGCTCCTCTATCCATAGTGTCCTTTTGTGTGAGAAATGTATTTAATTTTCAGCTCATGAACAGATAAGAACTTTGGCAATCTTGTACTAATATAGTTCAGTACTTGTTTTGATACATATTGCTTTTCTTAGGAGATTTTTTACTCTTATTTTCCTTTTGGCTTTCAATTCTTGGCATGGGATCATTTAAATATAATATATTGTTTTGCCATGCTTCCTCTCCATGGGTCTTTTGTTGTCACCCCCTAAGACATTTTTAAATGTGAGATGGATGGAGCCTCAAAATAGTATTCCAGACCTTTTGATCCTGTGTTATTTTGCAAGGATTAAGTAGGACTTCAATGTGTTCATAGCCATTAAGGAAAACTGCTAAACTAGAAGAAGTTCTTTCAAATAAATCAATAGTACACAGTCTTATAATCAAGGATTTTAGTTAATCCAGAGTTCTGATGAACTCCATGCAACCAAAAGTTGTGTTTTTTATTAAAATCAAACAAACCCTAACTAAACAAACAAAATAAATCAAAAATAAAACAAACCAATCAGTTTATTTATGTACAAGATAATCAAGAAAAATAAAGTTTGAGAGCCTACCCATTATCTAGTTCTACCAAACTTGAATTAAAAACTACATATGAAACTAAATCTACTATTTTACAGTCAATCTCATCAGCCCATGAAAATTGAAGGAGATCGGGCTGGGTATCTAGTGTACTGCTGGTTTCTTCAGCTAGGTAATTTCCTGGTTCTAATTCAATGAAGTAATTTCCCAACACAGAATTCACTGGTTCATTTTTTCCCTCCAACTGAGTAACATTGTACTTCATGTGAGGCTCTCTTAATATTTTTATTTGATTGGGACTTCCCTTACACGGCAACCACAGATGTGACCAATCTGATGCGAAGTATCCATCTAGCCTTGCTGACCAGTCTCGACTCAAAACAAGTCCATAAACATTAGGTATGCCTGCTACTACAATATCGATGTACTGACATACCTTCTCATTTGCAGATAAGTGAATTAGAACATCTTCCATTTCTCCTATTATTTTCACAGTTGTCCTGTCTAATTGAATAACCTGCCAAGTGGATGGTTTAGGTTGTCCATTAATTCTCTTGCAGACTGAAAGTGGCATAAAATTGATTGATGCCCCTGAGTCTACTAAACAGTTGTGCACATTATAGTTGAAAATCTCAAAAGTTAGGAGAAATTGTGGGGTTTTAAACTTAGACTTACCTCCCACACTTGCTTCAACAACTTCTTCTTCAGGTTGGTTGTCAATAGGAAGCTCTTCTTCTGGTACTTCAAGTGCTTTTAACAATTTTTCTTTCTGTTGAGGTACATTACACATTCAAATAATGAGATATTTTCCTTATCCTTTTTAATTTCTTCCACAATATCATACCCCATCTCATTCTCTTTGAGATTTCTCTTGACATTATCAATCTTATCTTCAACAGGCTTAACAGGTATGTTAATTTTCTTTGGATCTTGACTTGAAATGGTAAATTCCGGTATTTTAACATTTGTAGTGTTCTTTTGTATCTTCTTCATTTTTTCTTGAAGCTTCTTAATCTTAGGAACTATTGAATTGTCTTCTTTTAACAAACCCTGACTTCTTGTTGTCACATTGGTTTCTGATATTTCCTCTTGTTTCAGAGAACCTTCCTCTTCTATATCAAACAATGAGACACAGTCCCATAAAACCAGAGTATCCTCCTCATGTTTTTTTGTGGATTGATTGTCCTGTTCTTCCTCCTTATCAGTTTATGTTAGTTTGGAGTCCAATAACTGATTCATTACCAACGTCAAATAATTTATACATTAAGGGCAGTTGTTTTTAGAATGAGGCTGCTGATGAAAGGTACAAAAATTATCCATGCCTACATTATTTAAATTCATTGTTGTAGGACTGTGTGGAGGAGTTTTAGGTTGATTGTCGTCCTCCCACTTTTTATAGTAAGGCTTATATGATTTGTGAGCCTCTCTTTCCCTCTCTAAATCTATCACTCTCTTGGATAACTTTTGCATCATCTTCAACTTCCCTTCAAAATCCTGTGACCACTCATCCTTAGGCTTAGTCAGTAATAAAGGTTTTTTGCTTCCAAAAGTCTTTTCTCCCGACTGCTCAGGATAATTTTTAATTCTTTACAACTCATCCTCTACCTTCTCAGCTTCCTCATAAGTTTCTACTAATGTAGGTCTCACTGATCTCTTAGCAAACATGGATAGATCAGGCCCAAGGGCTGAGGTATAGTATTCTATCAGAGCATTTTCAGATGGCTTATTTAATGCAGTAAGATTGTTTAGGTAAGCATCAAATATTTGAGTAAAATCATGTACTTTTTATTTTCTTTCTTTCTTTATAGCACATAACCCCTTCATCAAGGCTGCGTGAGTTTTCTGAACTGCATATTTACTTCTAAACATTATCTCAAATGTGTTCCAATCAGTGATTGATTTGCAGGAAGTGCAAAATACCATGAGACTGCTTTTCCTTTTAGAGTGTGGGGAAACAATATACACACTACATCTTCATGCTCCCCAGCTCGTAATCCTTCTATAGCCAGGTAAAAACTTTGTAAATGATCATCTACCAAAACTCCTTCACCTGGTTCAAACTTGGGTAACATCTTGTCAAAAGATTGAGGCAAATCATGCAAGGGAGGTGTCAAATTTAAAGGTGACCTATCTCTCCAAGCAGGCGGTGGAGGTGGTTGGTTTGCATTTAAATGAGCCATGATTCTGAGTGGAGAATGAGGTGGTGACTGAATAGGGGTATGAACAGGTGAACAGTAAGGTGTATCTGGGTCCAACTTATTCAAAGGTTGGTCAACTTCTTGTAAGGTTGCTTCTACCAGTTCTTCAAGATCTTCTACCAACACTGAATCTTCTAACTTAGGGAGGTCTTTCTTCTGATATTCTCTTCTGGGTAAGACAGGAATAATCAGTAATCCTCTGATATTCTTCGCATATGCCCTAGTAATTCTTCTCAGATTATCAACTACTTTGTTATCTACAGGATACAAATACCCTTTCTCTTTATCTTCACGAGTGGATTTATGAAACAAACTACTTTTAGAACTGTCACCGGTGGAGTAATTTCGAGGAAATGAGTTTCCTCGTACAACCATGCATTGGTGGCCCTCCTTCTAGCGCCAAAAACTGTTGAGGCCTGGAAAATCGTAGGTAACAACAGTTGTGGATTCTCCCCAATAAACGTTCCAAACTATCCCGTTACTGTTTGGTATGGGGAATCCGTCTGGTTTAGGTCCGGCTACCATAGGTCAAGTAACAAATTAAAAGGTTTTACTGGTTACAGCCCGGTCCACCGTGTATATTTTTAGTTTTTTGTGTTTAAGTTATGATGTGCAAGTTCCTAGCTAAAGATGGAAATTTGATAGAGATAACGAGGAGTGTCACAATGTGATGCGCAGGTTCTTATCTCTCATCTTAAATCTCTTGTATCTAAATCACAAACAAACAGAAAAATAACTACAACTAACTAACCTATCCCCAGGGACAAAAATTAACAGCTGAAAATGAGTAATGTATTTCTGCACATGTATTATGAACAATTACAGATAGTTGCTACTTATTTCAGAACACATGAACATTAATAAAAATATGAACAACAAGATAGCTTATTGTTTATGACAACCTTCATTACTCAGAGTGGAAATTTCATAGAGTAAACTATAAGACATTCATAACATATAAAAAAATGCAATGAGTTAGAACGATCTCACAGTTAATGGACACAAGCTGAAAACGAAATAGTTCACATTCAACTGATCCATAGCAAAGCATTTGAAACATTCCACCAAACTTTCTCCAGCAGAAACTTGTAATTCTTTATTGCAAAAGGAAGTAGTTCTTCTTACAATATCTATCAAAAATTGCTTGGGAAAGAAGTCCTCTGCTACATTTAAACTCTCCTTTATTTACACAAAAAAAGAAAAACCTTTGGGCTGCCCCTCGATGACCTTTGGGCTTCCTCAACCTTTCAGTTCCAAAATTTTGTCTTGTAGTATGTGCTCATAATTTATACAATATGTTACATTTTAAATTAAAATTTAATATCACTTTATGAAGAGGGACCATCTTGATCACTAATTAACTTTTTCCAAGCCTGGGCCTCTGCTGCTATCGATCTGCTCAGTAATCTGTTGGTCTTTTTGAGATACTGTTAATCTTAGACCCTCACTTTCTTCTTCTCTTTTCTTTATCTCTGCTTCTTCCTTGCTGCTTCTTCATTCTTCAGCCAACTCTCTGTCATAAACATAGCATGTTCTTAGTCCATTAAGCTTTTACCAAAATAACAAAAACTGTATCAAGCTATTTACCTTCTCCATATGCATTCTGTAAAAATAAACTATATACAGTATTAATGCATGAAAAGAAAAACGACAAGGGAAAGAAAATCCTGCAAATTTGTGTCTTAAAACCCTCTAAGTCCACTGTCTATAATCAAAATCACAAACCCAATAGAATAGACTCCGCATGAACCACATTGCCGCTACACTAGACTCTGCATTGTGCTCCTCATCATATATAATCCCTTGGTGAAAAAGGTGGGAAGTTTTTTAAAAAAAAAAACCTATCAACAGTTGACAGCTCTAAACATCAGGAGAATAGTCTAATAGGCAGCCGCAATGGCAGGAAACAAAACAACTGCGGGTCCCATGAAACATAAAACCATCGGCGATCGGAAGGACTAGCGGTCGGGTGAATAGTTCACTAGGCAGCCGCAACGGGGAGTGACAAACATACTACGAGCTCCGTGGATCATAAAACCGTCAGTGATCGGAAGCTCTAAGCACTATGCGTCGGCGACTCAAACCTCAACACTTCCATAGTGTCGGTGATCCTAAGCACTAAATGCCGCCGATATTTATGCATCAGTGATCGGAACTACTAACCACTAATGCATCGGACATATAGTCTGATCGACAGCCGCAACGACGGACTCACAAAAAATATGGTTCCGTGACAAAATCCAATCCATCGACGATTGGAAGGACTAAATGCTACGGGTTAGAAATTTAAATCTGAACGCCTCCGTAGTGTCAGCAATGCAAAGGAAAAAACCTCCGATCAAAGTCAAAAAATGTTCCAACAGTGATAAACAAAATTGCCGACAATCAAAATAAAAAGTTTAAACAATTCAATGAAAAAGAGATAAAACACGCATCGATGAGAAACGAGACTGTCCATCAAGACGATCACTGCTTTCCATCTGAAACGTCGACGGTATAAAGGACTAATGCCCTGACTCCTTCATCAAACGACTTTTGACAGCGATAAAATCGTTGGGAAAGAAAACATTAAGCTTTTCAAATAAAACAAAAAATTCATGGCTGAGCGGAAAAACATTTAACTAATCACCTGACTTCCCTAAGTCAATTTTAAGTGGAAAATTGGACTTCCAAGATAGCTTTAAAGAAATCAAACAAACCTAGGCTAGATAAAATCAAAAGGAGGGTCCAAAATTTTACAAATTTGGGAAAAAAGCTTGCTGCTACAACACCCGGATAATTCAGTTGCATTATTTTTTTAATGTCCCATGTATCCCTAGTATAGGTGTTGTATAATCCCCATGTAGTCCCATATAGCTCCCCCAAAACCCGCTTTTCCTAGATTTCCTTTGGACGCATTGTCAAAGTTGAGTTCGTAGAATATGTCGATGGCGTATCCCATTTCTTGGGACTGGAAATGTACATTTTGGGGGGCTGACTGTGGTGAGTAAAGGATCTTGTATCAACACACCACCCAAGAAGAATGTCCAATTCAAAATGAATATTAGGGTAATCACTATCATTCCAGTTCCCAATCAGAAGAGTTTCTTGAATATTTTTTTGTATGCCAACCCAAACCTCCTCAACATTGTTATATTTCCCTTTGAAGATGCAGTTGTTTATTTCCTTCCATGTATTCTAGACTACAAGTCCTGGAATGAGCTCCCATAGTCTCTTAAGGAGCATTCTTTGATAAGGACGCTCACCCCACAATTGGAGAGATTTGATCACGTCAGGCTTTGAATCTCTTGGATGTTTTGCATTTATCCTCCACAAAGTTCCAGATTATTAAATTGAGCACATAGATCTGTGGACAAACACACAAATCACAAGATAGATCACACAATTTACTCAGCAATTGAAGAATGAAACAGTGCAAAAATGGCTTGCAACTGTGAATGCTTTCATTAATCAAAAATTAATTAGATGATCAATTACAATGTAATACAATGGATAAATAGCCATAGGAAATTCAAATCCACATGAGGAAATTTGAATTGATTAGACTCTACTTGACTGTAGGTAACTAAGACCTTGTCTAAATCATTTTCAAAGGACTCAATAGTTAACTAACCTTGTCTAAATCATTATCGGAGTTCATCGAAGTTCTAAAACACAACTCAAGTGTCTAATTTAGTGTTAACTAAGGCTAACTAACTGTGGTAGGTGAGGAATGCGCCTCTCCTGCATGCATCCATGAAAACCTAGCACTAACTGAATGTAGAGGACTAGAACTGAATGTAATTGACTCCTAACTTAGCTTGACTAGTCACTAACTGAACTCAACTGATGAAGGTTGGTGTCAGCACTCCTAGTAGCTCCTAAATTGTGGGGATTGATCTAGGAGGCTCCTAAACTGATGCATGCAAGTGCAATCATTGGAATTAGGCATCAATTAGTGTTCCCGCACTTTAGTAACTAGAATATATGCCCCAATTAGTCCAAGTGGACCCAATGGTGCTAGTGACTAAAAATAGACTGGAAGGACTCCCGATTTAGACATGAATCATGATTTAGACATATGACCAAATTGGACAAGGGAGGATTAATAATCCTAACACCCCCCCTAAATTCTAACTTGGAAAATTTGTGGGCCCTTCTAACTAATACCATAGGTCACCCATTACATCAAGTAAAGTAAAGTAACTTCTCATTACAAGGAGCTGGGGAAAAACCACATGGGAAAAAGCCCCCCCCTCTAATTAAGTAGGTAGAATCAGGATCAATCTGGTTCTTCTGTGCACAGGTATACTGGGTCCTGGAATGTGAACCTCTCCATCATTATTTATGGAGGAATCTTCCTCTTTGGAAGAAGAATAATATTCTCAACTAAATTAGAAATATAGACAATTGCTAGATGAAGACTGGACCCATGTAGAGAAACTGAAATCAACTGATAAGTGAGAAAAGGTTCTTGAGGATTCAAACCATGTGAGGAACACTCAATAAAATGAAATTTTTCATCCATGAACAACAAACCATGAGTGATAAAAACAACCCCAAGTGTTAGGAGAAAGTGTCCAGGCGGATGCAGAAAATATTCTTCTTTACTAGTTCTCTGAGGAGATGAGCATGTGACCAAAGGTAGAGAAGCCCTGGGACAGTGGAGAGAAAACACTTGAGCTCCATAGTCTGATATAGATTCTGAAATAGCTAATGAGTCACAAAATAAAATATCAGAAACCTCATAAGAGGAAACTAACACCAAATCCCCAACAACAATTTTAAGGAAAATTTGCGGTACTTGATTTTTCACACCAAAATTGGTGAGAGAAGCTACAAGCATGACTGAAAGCTTATGAAGCTGAAATATTGAACCAAGAAATATCAGATCAGATCCAAATAATATCATATTAGAACCAATAAGTTTCATATCAGATCCAAAAGTATGGTCCACCGAGACAGTAGATGCACAGTTTTCTTCTTCTTCAAAATTCTGAATTTTGGTGCATGCAATTCTGCAGGAATTTGCTGGAAAATCTAGATCATAGGGAGAGAATGGATCACTCTGGTAATCCAATATTTTTCCCAAAATATCCAAGGTATTACATATTTGAACACCATAAGAAACATTAGAGGGATAAAAATCAAATTTCTTTTCACTTTCGGAAGCAATTACTGGCAAATTTTGCACAAAATTCAAAGGAAAATCGCTGGAGACTGTTTGCATGGAAGTGCAGCGGTAATTTTCTTCAACATCAGAGATTCGAATGTCTTCTTATATATCAGCCATATGAGGAGATGAGATATCATATATCTCATAAACTTCCGGAGCATCAGGAGAAGGAGTCATTGCAAGGAGACTGTCTTCAATTCGAATTGACTGTGTAGAAGCTTCTGCTTCTTCTTCATCTTGAACAAATTCATCAGAGAGAGAGGAGGCCGAGATTTTTGGATCAAGAATGCTTATGAAACTGGATATTCTCTCCAAAGTGCTATTATGATCCTGATCAATCATTCCAAATTTTATGTCCAATTTTGTCCAGAGATCCTTTGGGAATTCAATAGATCTTTTGAGGTAACACAAGCTACGAGAAAGAGCCAGTGACATTGTTCCAAGAGCTGCATCGCATTCATTCAGCCAATCATTCTCACTCTCAAAGGAATCTTCACCGAGCCCAATAGACACCTCATAGAGACCTTGTCTCTTCAGAGATGCAATCATCTTCATCTTCTATTCTGAATAGTTTGTGAATGTGAGAAGAGGAACTGATGAATCCATTCGAAATTGTGCTTGCAGAAACACAAAAAGTCACCGTAAGGTCGAACAGCCTGCACATTTCAGGTTTTCATCACACTTAACATAGTTGATCAAGAAAGCTTGATCAACAATTCCTTAACTTGGGGTATTAAGTGGTAAACCTTCTAGTTCTGGTGCAGAGCTAGAAGAAACAATTTTGCTCAAAAATGATCCAGTGGGATATCCGAGGAGGAGAAGTGCCTTGTCCTCCAAGGCTCTGATACCATATTAAATTGAGCACATAGATCTGTGGAAAAACACACAACTCACAAGATAGATCACACAATTTACTCAGGAATTGAAGAATGAAACAGTGCAAAAATGGCTTGCAACTGTGAATGCTTTAATTAATCAAAAATTAATTAGATGATCAATTACAATGGCTAAATAGCCACATGCAATTCGAATCCACATGAGGAAATTCAAATTGATTATACTCTACTTGACTGTAGGTAACTAAGACCTTGTCTAAATCATTATCGGAGGACTCAATAGTTAACTGACCTTGTCTAAATCATTATCGAAGTTCATCGGAGTTCTAAAACACAACTCAAGTGTCTAATTCAATGTTAACTAAGGCTAACTGAGTGTGGTAGGTGAGGAATGCGCCTCTCCTGCATGCAACCATGCAAACCTAGTGCTTACTAAATGTAGAGGACTAGAACTGAATGTAATTGACTCCTAACTTATCTTGACTAGTCACTAACTAAACTCAACTGATGAAAGGTTGGTGTCGGCACTCCTAGTAGCTCCTAAATTGTAGGGATTGATCTAGGAGGCTCCTAAACTGAAGCATGCAATTGCAATAAGTGGCAGTAGGCCTCAATTAGTGTTCCCTACACTTTAGTAACTGGAACATGTTCCCCAATTAGGCCAAGTGGACCCAATGGTGCTAGTGACTAAAAATAGACTGGAAGGACTCCCGATTTAGAAATGACTCCTGATTTAGACATATGACCAAATTGGACAAGGGAGGATTAATAATCCTAACATAGATAGTATTAGAAAGTGTGCAAGAGTCCAAGAGGTGGCCAATAGTTTTAGAACTTTATCTGCATGCGACACAAAAGGAGGGACCATGAAATCCTTTCATGGCTAAGTTATCCCAGGTTAGGATCTTGCAATGAGTGAGAAGCCAAAGAAAAGTAGATATTTTGGGCCAAAATTTGGATTCCGAGATTCTCATCCAGAGGGGATCAAGAGGCTCCATTTGTCATTGAGTTTGTAGGAAGTAGTCTTATTTAGTGGTGAAGGTTCCTTTTGTTTTGTGTCCTCATGTGATGATGTCTTCACCTTCCTATGCTTTGATACGTCTCTTATGAAGGTTCAAGCAAATGTCATCTAGAGATGCATCACCTTCCATCATCCCCCACAAGGTGGGTTCTTTCCAGATGCATAAGCGGTCTTGAGTTGTGTCCTTCCAAAAATCCTTTACCATTGTTCTATCGGTCCTCTGTATGATGTTCTGCAGCTCCTTCAAATTAAAGAGGTCTTATAATTTAGGTAACTATTTCTAGGAATCATGCTAGAAATTAGTGTGGGATCAATTTTTTATTTCCAAGAAGCTATGTTGTTGAATTGCGGCACGCTGGCAGTAGGTTTCTCTTCATATTAGTGATCCTGGAAGGTCTAGGTCATAGAAGACTAGATTAGACATGGTCCAATCATGTGCATATTTTTTATTCCAAAATAGCGCCCAAGGGGTGGCATTTTTTGCTATCCAATTCCACCATATTTTGGTAGATATGATCTCATTGTTTATTTCAGGATCCCGAATGCCAAGAAATCCTTCTCGCTTGGGTAGAGTAATTATTTTCCATTTGACCAAGGCCCATTTGTGTTGATTAGCTTCCTCTCCCCAGAGGAAATTGCGTTGGAGATTGTGGATAGCTTTGAGGACCCATTTAGGGGCAGGAAACACAGAAAAGAGATAGAGGGGCATAGACTACAGAATGGATTTAAGAAGGATGAGTCTACTAGCAAGGTTTAAGGTCCTGAAGGTCTAGAAAGAATTTTTGTTCTTGAGCTTCTGTGAGAGATCCTTCAAAGAGGAATGTTTAATGGTAGAGTCAAAAAGGGGGGCACCAAGATACTTGGAGGGGAGGGAGGAGATGGAGAAGCTAATAATGTGAGCAACATTGCATTGAGTGATTAGGTCGATATTAAAGAAGAAGATATGAGACTTCTTTAGGTTTATCACAGTTCCTAAAGCCTCCAAGAAGGTGTGAAGAAACTTTGAAAAGAAGCTGGTTTTGTGAACAAAGGGATGGCCAAAGAGAATATTATCATTGACAAATTGCTGGTAGATGTGGGGGGAGCTTTCATGAAGAGCAAGTCCTCTTATAGATTCTTCTGAAAGTTTGGCTTTTAAAATTCTGCCCAGGCCTTCATCCATAAGGATAAAAGGAAGGGTGATAGCAGGTCTCCCTAGTGAATTCCTTTGGTAGGGGAGAAGGTGACAGAGGGTGCTACATAGACCATGATGGAGAAGAAGGATGAAGAGGTGATGGAAAGGATCCACTTGGTCCAATCTTTACAAAGCCAAAAGCATGAAGTATTTTTTCAATAAACTCCTAGATGAGTTTTTTGAAGGCTTCAGAAAGGTCAAGTTTGATAAGCATTCCAAGGTTTTGGTAATTTTCAATGAGTGGGTGACCTCATGGGCTAGGACGATTCCATCCAGGATTTGTCTTCCTTCAACATAGCTTGTTTGCTCAGGTGAGATGAGAAAAAGGTAGGATGGTTTTTAGTCTATTAGCAATCACTTTCGTGATGATCTTATAAACCACATTACAAATAGAGATGGGTCAGATCTTACCATGATTTTCTTCCCCTGTCTCTTATGGAATTAGGGTGAGAAAAGTCACATTGAGAGCGGGTAAGAACCAAATTTTTTTACGTTATTATTCAGCCAAATCCAAGAATTTGACCTTTACCATGTCCCAATAGTGATGGAAGAATTTAATGGTGAAACCATCTGGTCTGGGTCATTTATTTTCTGCCATCTTATTAATAGCAGTCTCCACTTCCTATAAATATATGATCTTCATCAATGCAACATTATGATTCTGGGTAAGGATCCTACGAATGTGGTCTATAACTTTCTTGATGGAATGCGCCCTTGAAGGAACAGGTTCAATAAGCAAACATTCAAATTAGTGAATGAGTTCCTCCTCAATTTCTTCCTGTGTTTCCAACATGACACATTCCTCGGTTGTGAGCATAAAAATGTGATTATGGCTACAATGTTGAATGACAGAGCGATGGAAGAAGGATGTGTTACTTTCCCCTCATTTAATCTAACCAATCCTATACTTTTTCTTCCTAAACATTTCCTCATGTTCGCATCTTTTTTCAAGTCGTGCCATGATTTCCTTTTCCTTGGTTTTGTTGTCAATGGTTTGTCCCTCTTCCATGATGATTTTCTGAATTTTTTCTAGCTCTTTTTTGAGATCACTCTTGTCTTTGAAAATATTCCCAAAGGTGTTGTGGTTCCATCTCTTAAGCTTGATTTGGAAAATTTTGAGCTTCTGTTGCATTACTGTCATCTTGGAGCGGTCTGAGGCATTCATTTTCTCCCACCAAACATGAATAGAGTCTTGGAAGGTCAAATGGAAGAGCCATAATTTTTTAAATCGGAAGGGCTTATATTTGTGGGCTTCTGAAGTCTTCCACATAAAGAAAATGGGTCAATGATCCAAGCCTTGGGAAGGAAGCACATTTGTGGAAAAATGTCCACCATCTTCCATGAGGTTTTCAGAAACTAATAATCTATCCATCCTTGAGGAAGTGAACTCATCTCCTCCTCTTCTGTTATTCCCAGTAAAGAGACCCTATAAGGTGGGGAGGTCCACTAGTTTGTAGTTGTCTATGAGTGCTTTGAAGCAAAGATTCTCATGTGTTTTCATTATTCTTTCTCCCTTTCTATCATTGAGAGCAATGATCATGTTGAAGTATCCTCCAAATATGATAGGGAATTCTACATGTTGTTGCACAAACCAGTCCATGTAGTTAAGCCGATCTAATTTCAGAGCAGTGATTTGAGGTCCATAAATATTCAACAGATAACCATGAAACTTGCTTCCCAGAATGTGGAAATAGGCACTCAAAGAGCTAGTAGTAGAAGAAACATTGTTCAAGGCTACTAAAGAGGGATCCCATGACATGACAATTCCCACTGAGGAGCCATGACAATCTATAGCTATACCTTAACAACCTCTCCATAATTTGGTTAACGAGGTTTGAAAGGTGTGGTTGGAACATTTTGTCTCTTGTAAGAATAAAACTGTCATCTTATCTTGGAGAATTTTCCTTTTGATATTCCTATGCTTGGAACGCCAATTGAGGCCTCTTATGTTCTAGGATATGATCTCCATTAGGAACTAGGGGTTAAAGGAGGAAATAATTCAGTTAGCTAGGCATATTCTCTTGATTCAGCTAACCTTGTGCCAAGCGTGTTGATTCTTTGTAATCCATCTTTAGACCTTTTTCGGTTATCTCTTTGAAACTTTTGTTTGTATTTCTAGGGTGCGCTCTAGACTCCAAGCTTGTTCTTACCTTTTGATTTTTCTAGGGATTCCTTTAAGAGTTGGATCTGTGTTGGGGGGATGGAGCTGAAAGCTTTCCTGGTGCATGCATATTCCATTCCTAAGAGATCAAGGCCCCCTATCTATATCTCGACCATTTCTTCATCCATGAGTATCTCAAAGATGCTATCATTTTGCTGGTGTGATGATCTGAAGGTGTGTTGTGTATATCTTTCCTTATAGCTTGGTAGATATATTGAATCCACCACAGGGAACTTGAAGGTTGGTTCTTCATATGATTTTGACAGTTTTTTATCTGGGTTGCATCTTTATTCAGTTTTCAAGGTCCTTTGCATATTCGGGAAGTTCTTCCAATATCTTGAAGTTGTTGTTGGTAGTGGGATGATCTTTGTTTTTCTCCATTCAAGGGTGTTTACGATTGTGTATTTGTTTCCTTTTGTATTTTTGGAAACCCTCCTCATATTTCTCCATTGTGGGATTGGTATTAGAATGGTATTGATTAAGAGGGAATTCCCTGTATAGGTGGCTGTGTTTATGAAATTTGCGGCATCTGAAAGGGACATGTTCATAATCAAGCAATTGGATCCATTCAAAGTCTTCATGCATCAGGATGATTGAATCTGGGAGTGATTTTTCGATGTGCATGTAAATGCATATCCTGGCGTATGAAGTGTATTTTTTTGAGTATTATCTCTTATGCCACTCGAACATAGCTTCCCAATGTATTTCCTATGTCCTTGAGGGTTTCTCCATCCCAATATTCATGTGCCAATGAGTACATGTGAATTCAGACCGGAGCCCAAGTAAATTCTTCCTTGTCTGGGTTGAAACGTTCGGTCCAGTTTTTGAGGAACATGTTGAATTATTGTAACTTCAAAGGATATTCTAAATGTATTTTAATGATGTAACCTAAGGGATATGTTCTTATTCCTCTGACAGGGTGTTACTATTGTATTTGGTCATCATAGAGTCATGAGATAAATCCTCCACTTGTGTCGGGTCTTTCGCATCCTACTAAATTATACAAAATACTTTTTTGAGTCTTCCTAGGTGAAGTCGGCCCAGATACTTTAGTGGAGTCGACTTGTCTAGGGTAAAATTCAGTTGACTCATTGTGTATAAATAGACGAGCTTTGGTTCTTATTTGAACACAGACCCACTCACTTAAGTGTTGCATAGGAGAGAGAGAGAGATGAAACAGAAGGAGGAGAACACCTGTTTTTGGGGTTGTCTTTTATACATATTATACAAAGGAATTTTTGTTGGTTTTTCTTCCCCTTGAGGGTTTCCCAGGATAAATGATGTATATATCTTGTGATTGTGTTTCTATCAGTGATTCTTGATATGATGCTGCTATGATTTTGAATTGAATACTATTGAATCTAGTCTAGCATATGAAATCTTAACATGGTATCAAAGCTAACCTGATTAGAGTATCTTTCACAAGGTGAAATTCTCTCTCCTCCCTCTCTAGAATAAATTAGGGTTTCTGCAAAAGTTGGAGTTTTGAAGATCTATTGAGCCCTAGATTGAAATTTTTGGGTGCTTGGATCTCCGGGAAATCCAAACCCTAGTTTATCAGTGAACCATAATTCTTACAGTTTTGCAACCTCGCAAGTAGGATTTGAAGACTAAATATTAGGGATCTCTATAAAGTAGTTGGGTCAATCAACTCGCCTCCCTTAAGAACATCTACTGGTAAGTTCAGCCTGCTATTTTGATAAATTTCATTTTTTTGGTGACCTACTGGACAAGTTGTCCCCAAGCACTAAGCTTGAGGACAAATTGGAAGGCCTAGCCTTCATGGCTTGGAAGTATAGGATTGGCCTCATTTTGAAAGAGAATGGCCCAGAGAAGTACATCAAGGATGAGATTGCAGAACCTAAAGAAGATGAATCTAAGGAGAAGCATGAACAAGACCTAATCAAGGCAATGAGGATATTTTTTTATTCTATTAAGGATCACTTGATCCCTCAAGTGTCATCTAAGAAGACACCTAAGAAAATGTATGATGCACTTTCCAGAATGTATGAGAGAAGGAACATCAACGAAAAGATGAATTTGAGAGCTCAACTAAAGGACACCAAGATGAGAAAAGGAGAATCTATTCAAGATTACTTCACAAGGGTCTCCCAGTTCAAATAGAAACTAAGTGTTATTTGAGATACTCTTGATGAGGATGAACTAGTTATGAATTCTCTCAATGGTCTCACTAGACCTTGGGACTCATTCATTCAGACTCTATCTGCCAAAAAAGAAAGTATGAATTTTGACATAGTATGGGAAGATTGCATACAAGAAGAAGCTAGGGTAGCTAATAGAGAAGCTCTCCTCAGAGAAGATGATCAGACCCTAGATACCCATACTAAAGGAATAAAACAATAAAACTTCAAGAACAGTAATCATAAGCCTTCAAAGAATAAGTTCCAAAAGAAGAAGAAGGATTACTCAAAGTATCAATGCTACAACTGTCATAAGATAGGACATATTGCTAGAGAATGTCCATTACCAAAAAGAAGAACAACAACAAAAGACATCATGCTTATCTAGCTGAAGATGAGGATGAAGAAAGACCTCGAAATAAAAATAGAGGTGAATATGTACAAGAATATGTGTTATTCTCTGCACTCTCTGGGTCTGTAGCACCTGGAGAAGACACATGGATTATTGATAGTGGTGCCTCTAAGCACATGATAGGGAAGAAGAAAAATCTGCCAATACTTGAAGAGAATAAATATCCCCAGAAGGTATTATTGGGAGATGACTATCAATATCCCATCAAAGGTATTGGTGAATCAAGCCACAAGCTTGACTCTAGGACTTCCATGAAGATGAAGGAAGTATTGTATGTACCAGGTTTGAAAAAGAACCTACTTTCCATCTTAGCTCTAGATAAGAAAGGATATAGAGTTGCTTTTATGGATGGACAAGTACTTATGTGGTCCAAAGGAAAGACACCTGAATATGTTGTAGTCATTGGAGAAGAAGGAGGAGGACTTTACAAACTCAAAGGACATCCAAAGACAACCATTTTCCATGAGACTACTAGCTCAAGTGAATTGTGGCATAAGAGACTTGCTCATATCAACTAAAAAGAATTTCCCTATGTGGGCAAGGTGGTAACAGGGTTACCATATATGAAGATCGAACATGAGGGAACCTACAAGGGATGTGAAAAGGGAAAGAACGTCAAGAATCCCTTTCCAAAGAGTGAAACAAAGACCAAAGGTATGTTGGAACTAATCCATTCTAATGTATGTGGTCCTATGTCCTCCATACCCTTGAGTGGTTATGAGTATTATGTCACATTTATTGATTACTATTCAAGAAAGACTTGGATATACTTCTTGATTAATAAGAGTGAAGTGTTCGAGAAATTCAAGGAATTCAAAGCCTTGATAGAGAAAGACTCAGAAAAGAGAATCAAGACACTGAGATTAGATAATGGTGGATAATACACTTCAAAGGAATTTGGCGTATTATGTAAGGAGGTAGGAATCAAGAGGGAACTAACCACTCCCTATAATCCCCAACAAAATGGTGTTGCGGAAAGAAAGAATAGAACTATCATGGAAGTAGTGAATACCATGATCCATGACCAAGACCTCCCTATGCACCTATGGGTTGAGGAAGCAAGAACAACCATACATGTTTAAAGTATATTATCTCATAGTGCTATTGGATTCAAGACTCCTAAAGAGATGTATATTGGAAAGAAACCTGAAGTAATCCATCTCAAGATATTTTCCTTCCCAGTATATGTACATATTCTGAAAGAGAAGAGAACCAAGTTGGATCCTTATAGAAAGAAGGGAATATTTGTAGGATACTTTGAAGTCTCCAAATCCTTCAGGATATACATTTTAGGATTACATCATATCGATATTAGTAGGGATGTAACATTTGATGAAGATACAGCTCGTAAGAAGTCTAGAAGGTGTCATATTGAAGAATTACATGAAGAGGATGTACCTGCTAGAAGGATAGAAGTTGAACCATCTCCTGAAATAGTAGCATCAGAATATCATGACATGATAGAGCCTCAAGAGCCCCCTACTATGGATATCTCTCGAAAGAGAAAACCTGCTTGGGTAAGATAACTCATACAAGAAGCATAAATATATGGAGCACCAGAAGGATCCACAAGAACCAACAAAAGATCAAAGCCATATTCCAGTTGTGTAGCTTTGATGTGTGATCTTGTAGATCAAGAACCCACCAGCTATGAGGAAGCTGCACAGAAGAAAGAATGGGTTGAAGCAATGAAGAAAGAATACCGGTCGATCATGAAGAATGATGTTTGAGATATTGCTCCCAAACCAGAAAATAAGAGTGTGGTATCTTTGAAATGGATCTACAAGATAAAACATGTTGCAGATGGAAGTATTGAAAAGTACAAATCAATATTTGTGGCTAGAGGATTCTCTCGGAAAGAGGGGATCGATTATGAAGATACATTTTCTCCAGTAGCAAGGTACACTTCCATCAGAACTATCATGGCACTTGCCTCCATGATGAAATGGTATTTACACTAGATGGATGTAAAGAAAACTTTCCTTAATGGTGTGATTGAGGAAGAGGGTTACATCGAACAAACATAAGGATTTGAATTCGAAGACAGAGTGACTCATGTATGCAAGTTGAAAAAGGAATTGTATGGACTGAAGCAAGCTCCCAGAGCTTGGTATGGCAGAATAGATAACTTCTTGAAAAGCATGGGCTTTACCAAGAGTAAAGTTGATCCTAATATTTACATGAAGATTATGGATGATGAACCAGTTATACTATTTTTGTATGTGGATGATCTATTTCTGACTGGAAATGAGAAACAAATCAAGGATTACAAGAAGAAGCTAGCTAGAGAATTCAAGATGAAAGATCTTGGATTGATGCGTTGTTTCCTAGGGATGGAAGTGTGGCAGAGCCTAGAAGGAATCTTTATGAATTTGGGAAAGTATGCAGCAAAAATCTTGAAAATATTTGATATGTTGGATTGTAAAGCCATGGCCACACCCATGGGTATCAACTTGAAGCTATTGTCTGATGAGACATCCAAGCTAGTGGACATGACTCACTATAGATATATTATTGGGTAATTAATGTATCTGACCAACACAAGGCCATATATATGCTTTGTTGTGAACACCTTGAGTCAGTATCTAGTTAAAACTAGACGGGTTCACTTGATATCTACAAAGCATGTGATGAGTTACCTAAAAGGTGCGATTGATTTGGGATTGTACTATGGGAGAGATCATGACTACAAGTTGTATGGATATATGGATTCATATTGGGCATGAAGTGCCATAGACAGAAATAGAACCTCAGGTGGATGTTATTGTTTGGGATATTCCATGATCTCATGGTTTATTAAGAAACAATCCAGTGTTTCTCTTATTATAGTTGAAGCAGAGTACATTGCAGCTTGCTCCGCTTGTTTTGAAGTGATATGGATTTAGAATTTGATGTGAGGACTATTTGACATTAAGTTGGACACCACAGTAACTCTTTGTGACAACCAAAGTTGTATAAAGATGACAGAGAATCTAGTGTTCCATGACAAATCGAAGCATATACAATTCCGATATTTTTATATAAGGTATATGGTACAAAAGGGAGCTATCAAGCTCTAGTATGTGAGTACCAATGAGCAAGTTTTTGATGTACTGACCAAGCCTCTATCTTGAGTGAAGTTTGAATATTTCCATGAAAAGCTTGGTGTAGTTCGAAAGGAATTTCCTCACAAGGAGGAATAGTGATGGGACTATAGATGATGAAGATATGGACTTTCTTTGAAAAGGAATATCAGGTCGAAGACATGAACCCTCCTCGGAAAAAGGGGGAGTAGGTTGATAATATGGAACTTCCCAGCAAAGGGGTAGTAACAATGAGACTCACATCAATGATAGATGATAGTGATGATAATGACCTAACATTTATTTGTGGACAATAGTATCCTCTCTTGAGGATGGAAGGTATAACACTCTATTCATGAGATTGGTCCTTACTAGCTAAGGATGGCCCTGCAGGTGCTACTCTCACATGTAGAGTACCCACATTTACTTGTGGACGATAGTATCCTCTATTAAGGATGGAAAGTATCCTTACTGGCTAAGGATGGCCCTTGTAGATGTTACTCTCGCATGGAGAGTACCCACATTCAGTTGTGGATACCGTAGAATAACTCTCACTCAAGACTGGTCCTAAACTTTGTGGTATGGATGTTCTCCGATGAGTCCTCATGGATAACATGATTGACATTGTGTATGGATTCGAGGTATTCCTTGCAGACTTTACTCTTGTATGGAGAGTATTCCTACATTCATATGTAAATTCCATAGAATAACACTCACTTGGGAACGGTCCTAACCTTAGTGGTATGGATGCTCTATGACGAGTCCTCACAAACGTCATAGTATAACACTCACTTGGGAGTGGTCCTAACCTGTGTGGTATGGGTGTTCTACGATGGGACGGCATTATCTATGTGGTCGAGATCTGCTCTGCAGACAATACTCTTGCTTGGAAGAGTATGCCTACACTTAAGTGTAGATACCGTAGTATAACACTCACTTGGGAGTGGTCCTAACCTATGCATTATGGATGGTCTACGATGATTCCTCACGGACAATAGGGTCGAAACTGGTTGCAGTCAAGATCTACATTTAGTTGTATATGATTCAGCTGATCGATTTCATAGGCCCATGTGGATGTAGGATTGCATCGTCCTTGGACTCAAGTCCTAAAGTGATCGGGATTGATCATCTTGAAAATAGATCATGTGTATTGTAGGTAGCATGGCATTAAAGGATCAAGTAGATCAAACCATAGTCGCAAAGGATCGAGAGGATCAAAGGATCAAATTACTATTGTAAAAAGTGTCGAAAGGATCGAAGTGCTGCTACAAAGGATCAAGAAGATCGAAGTGCTATTGTAGAATATCAAAGTGCTGCTGCAAAGGATCGAGAAGATCAGAGTGCTACTGCAAAGGATCAAAGTATCACAAAGGATCAAGAAGATCGAAGTGCTACTACGAAGGATCAAAATATCAAAGTGTTGCTGCAAGAGGATCAAGTGATCGTGTGATGCAGAAGATGAAGAGTAATTGTTCCAATTACTGATTGTGAAAACTTCATGTGACGTATAGATGTATTACCTAAATGTACTATTGTGATTATTGTCTCTCTATTCTCCTATAGTCTGTGATGATGTTGTCAGTAGAGTAACCTTCTTGTTAAGGGGAGTGTTGAAATATTGTAACTTCAAAGGATATTCTAAATGTATTTTACTAATGTAACCCAAGGGAGATGTTATTATTCCTCTGGCAGAGTGTTACTATTGTATTTGGTCATCATAGAGTCATGAAATATAGCCTCCACTTGTGTTAGGTATTTAGCACACTAATGAATAATATAATATATTGTTTTGAGTCTTCCTAGGTGAAGTCGACCCAAAAAGCTTAGTGGGGGCAACTTGCCTAGGGTAAAATTCATTTGACTCATTGTGCATAAATAGAGGAGATGTGGTTGTTATTTGAACACAGACTCACTCACTTGAGTAGTGCATAGGAGAGAGACAGAGACAATACAGAAGGAGGAGAACACTTATTTTTGGGATTGTCTTTTATACATCTTATACAGAGGGATTTTTGATGGGTTTTCTTCCCCTTAAGAGTTTCCCAAGATAAATGTTATGTATATCTTGTGATTGTGTTTCTATCAATGAATCTTGATATGTTGTTGCTATGATTTTGAATTGAATACTATTGAATCTAGTCTAGAATATGAAATCTTAATAGCACATCCCTGTAGAGTTGAAGAAATAAGGGCCTTCATCTTCGACCCTGGCTCTGTCCTCTAGCCGGTGGAAGATGATGGTCAAGAATCCTTTGGATCCCAGTTATGGCTCATAGTGCGCTTTGGGCTACCATTTAGATTCAATCCATCCTCTGAGTACCTTTTTCGAGGGCCATATGCCAATGTATTTGCTTATTATAACACGTTTCTTCATGCATTGGGCTCTCTCATTGATTCTTTATGCAAGTAGGGTTATGTAGGGTCTTTCACTAGTTCTTGTTATGCAGGTTCTAGTACTTTGGGTTTCGTTGTTCAGCTTGTCGTGGTCCTTTTGGGTGTCTTGCATTGTTTTTGTATTAGAAATCGGGATCTCTATGGTACCAATGCCCAGGGTTTTGATTGTTATATGTTCAGGTACACTATTCTTTTTGTATTGATTAGTGATTGGGCAGGAGGGGTCTATGCCCCCCTCCCTTTGATGCTTCCATGTGGCTAGCCAGGGATTGTTTGCAGCAACTTTCCAGTAAGAGGGTTGAGGACATGATCTCGAGTACAGAGCCACAACTGTTACAGTCAAACCCTATCCATTGTTCTAGAGTTTTTTTCCCTAAGTTATCTTATATTTGTTTCATAATTCATAATTGTTAGTGTTATTTTATTTTTACTTTTATCAATTCTAGAAATAAAAATGGATTTTTATATTTTATTGAAAATGGAAGTAAATTGGTTTATAGAATTTGGTGGTCCTTTTAACATGATGCGAGGATACCATACATCTAAAACATTACTACAACAAAAGAAAATCTAGTTGATCACAATTTTATTAACCAATAACTTTAGATTCGGATCTATTGCAATTTACAGAATGTTGCTTACAATGTTTTTCTACATATATTTATAAGCATTGTTTACAAATATTTCTACTAAATACATTATGTATTGTTAAAATTTAAGGGAAAGACAAAATATGAGAGTAACTCGCAATGTGATGCAATAATTAGTACCATGTTGTTGTCCCAAAATTTATGGAGAAGCTCCATTGTATCATTCGGGTGATCTTCATTGAGGAGATGATGTGCTAAAGAAATCGTTCTCTTTCTTTGATGACTTGGTTGTATGTATGGCGATTTGAATGTTCCTATACAAATAATTGAATGGTCATATAGATGGTGGTTTGATGCCACTCGAAAACTCAAATGTTGCATCTTAGTATATGATATGAATTCATTCATTTTAGATCATCAATAACACATGATGTGGATTGTTTCCAAGAAATTATGTGCAATATACTCATGGTATAAATCCTAGTGGTCTTAGAACAATGTTGAGAATTTCAAATTGCCATTTTAATGTGTGTGAAGTGGTTTTGGAATGATGAGCTCAGTTTGAGAATCTCAAAAATGGAAAAACCACCAACATTAATTTTGTCCATCATGCCTATTTGTTGTTTTAGAATAAGAAACTCTTGATTTATAGATAATAAATGATAATGAATTGGTTGAAGAATTTATTTTAAGAGAGGTTGGATATGAGCACATACACAATTTAATTGGTGGAAATGGGTTCCTTGAATGAGTGGGAAAACACCTTGAATCATCTCAACATAGTGTCAACCTTATCCTCATGAATTTTGAGGACTATTTAGACTTTTTGATTGTCCATATAAATATGTATGAAAATTTACATTATGTTGTAACAAAATATTATAAGTATTTTTTGGTCATATGATATTTTAAGATCTAAGGGAGTGAAGCGGAATGATTAAAACAAAGAATTCAATTTCCTCCTAATGTTTATCCTCATGAGCTAGACAACAAATTGGAGAAAGAAGCTCATATTACGGGTTTACTATATAGGTTATATGGGTTGAATCATATCATACTACACCCAATTATTAAGAAAAAGGTTGCTAAATAATACCATAATTCATAATTGTTAATGTTGTGTTATTTTTACTTCTATTAATTCTAGAGATAAAAATGGATTTTTATATTATATTGAAAATGGAAGTACATTGGTTTATAGAATTTGGTGGTCCTTTTAACATGATGTGAGGATAACATACATCTAAAACATTCCTATAATAAAAAAACCTAGGTGATCACAATTTTCCTAAGCAATAACTTTACATGAGTTATTACAATTTACAAAATGTTCTTTACAATGTTTTTCTACATAGATTTATGAGCATTGTTTACAATTGTTTCTACTAAATAAGTTATGTATTGTTAAAATAATTAAGGAAACGCCAAAATGTGAGAGTAACTCACAATGTGATGGAATAATTAGTACCATGTTGTTGGCCTAAAATATTATAGAGAAGTTCCATTGTATCATTCGAGTGCTCTTCATTGAGGAGATGATGCGCTAAAGAAATTGTTCTCTTCCATTAATGACTTGGTTGTATGTATGGTGATTTTGATGTTCCTATACAGGTACTTGAATGGTTATGTAGAAGGCATTTTGATGCTACTCGAAAGCTCAAATTTTGTATATTATTATATGATATGAATTCATTCATTTTAGATCATCAATAGCACATGATGTGGATTGTTTCCAAGAAATTATGTGCAAAATACTCATGGTATAAATCATAGTGGCCTTGAGAACAATGCTGAGAAGGTCAAATGGCCATTTTAATGTGTGTGAAGTGGTTTTAGAATGATGAGCTCAGTTTGAGAATCTCAAAAATAGGAAAACCACCAACATTAATTTTGTCCATCATGCTTATTTGTTGTTTTAGAATAACAAACTCTTTATTTATAGATAATAAATGACAATGAGTTGGTTGAATAATTTATTTTAAGAGAGGTTGGATATGAGCACAAACACATTTTATTGGTGAAAATAGATTCCTTGAATGAGTGGAAAACACCTTGAATAATCTCAAAGAATTCAATTTCCTCCTAGTGTTTAATAGTTTATCTTCATATTATTGTAATAATTCTTGAATTTTATCCATGTATTTCACTCTATTTTCATGGCTTGGAGGGTAGGGTTAGGGATATATATTATGACTAATTCTATATGTAGACTCTAGTATTTGAATTTGAAGACTATCCCATCATTGTGATTCCTTTATGCTTACCTCCTACATTAAAGAGGTGAGTGTTTTTCTTATGTGGATCAAAGAATTGTTTTCTTATGACATGTGAAATGTTAGAACAAGTAGGATTGTCACAATTTTCCTAATGGATCTTATTTGGATAGTTGCAAAAAAAAAAAAATGAATTTTCCATTTAGTATGCATGGAAAATACTAAATAATGAGACTAGTGATGATATGAAAGATTTTGACTAGTTGAAGTATAGATTAAGACATAAAAAAGTGATGAGTATGAAAACATGTCATAAACATGAATAATGTAGAAATGGTGATACAAAATACATAGCTTAAATAATTCCCCACAAATAAACATATTTAAAATGAACATGCAACCTTTACTCACACTTATATGTTTCAATAATAGTTAAGCATGTACATCTTATAATAAAGCTACAAGATTTCAATATTAGGAAACATGGGTTGAGATATCCAAATATTTTGTACATCATGGTTTTATGTGTACATGTGGATTGTTGATTTTTTATATTGTTTTATTATGAAAAGATACCCCTTCGAATGACCTTCACATTTTCCCTCTCAATAATCTTGTAACCTTCGGAGTCAAATTGCAAAATTATTATGGTCGTGTTGCTATGACTCAAGACACTATTATTGTATGTATGTTTATGTAAGGTTATCCTAAAAGAAACAAACCCTCAAATGAGTTTTATTTTCTTAGCACTACCATCATGTTACTCGATTCAATCTAGCATGAGATGAGTTACTATCCAAATATGTTATAGAAAAACTTAACATGATCTATTTAGTTGTAAACTAGGTCATATAAACTATTATTTTCTCTCTCTATAAAATGCAATGTCACTAAACCCTGGCATAATTTGTTTAACCTTAAAATGATACATAGGTAGAATTCTCTATAGCATGTCCTCTTACTAATTATTTGGAAGTCAATCTTTCCTTGCACTAATAGTCATACTTTTGGTTTGAGGTACCATCCATTTTTCTTTTGAGAAGGGATGATAATCTAACACTAAAGCACACAACCCTTTCATTTGTCTAGACACTAGAAACAAGGTGGTGTTATAGAGGACACATCTTAGTATACTAATGAAAAGAAATTTATCAACGCTACTCTACATATGATGTAAAAAATTATGTAACCTTCAAAATAACATTTTGTATGAGTGGTTTCCTTTCCTTGATAATTATGTTCCTAACTCTATCATTGTAGATTAATATGTTGATGAACCATGCAAATATTTGTATGGTAGTAGATTAATACATTATCTAAGTACCTTATATGATATCTGCTTTATATTAATTTATGTCATTTTTCTCATGTGATAATAATAATTCCCCTAGCATAAGGTGCATTCGCTATTATATATGGTGCCGAAATTTGACAAAATATTATGATGCTAGGGATAAAATTCAATTTTTTTTGTTGAATTTTACTTAAAAATTTATAATAAAAAAAACTGTTTTTTTGGAAGGATTGTCCATCGTACTTACGATCGTAATGATGGATAGTCGTAATGCTAATGAAATTTCATCGTTATTATGATAATATCTTCTCATGCATAGAAATGATGATATATGCATTTGGGAGATCACAATGATCATTGACTTTCTTACTTGGTTAACATTGGCCATATTATATGTTTGTTGGAAGTTCAACGATGGTGACTCTATAAACATTTTTGTTGGAGAGAGATTTCAACAAATTTGTTGTAGTTGCAATAATTTTTCTTATTAGTGTTTTTTTATATCAGATACTTGTTGAACACATCTAATTTTTTATCTAGATAGCTCATATCTTAGACTTTAAAAGTTAGTTTTTTTTCTTTAATATTTGATACTAGCCCTATAAATTAAATTGCTAAATCATTATTCATGGTCTCCCAAAAAAAATTTTGGATCAAATTTTCTTCCTATTCATGTTGAAAAGTAGTTTTTCTAGAGCTTAAATTTGTGTTAAAAAAACTCTCTAATATTCAACCATTTTTTACGTTCCAACCAAAATTTGTATCAAATTATGGATATAATAAAAATTTAAGCTCAAATTATTGGTGTGAAAATAGGTCAATTACAATGCCAACTATAGAAGAATTACGAGCATTTGCTGAGTTAAATGAGTGAATGATGAATTGGGGTGATAAGAAATGTTATTTCCCATGTCATGAATGCAGGGGCTTCAATAGAAGACCTTTTTTAACGCATTTGAAGGAATTATAAGACATTATGATTATCATCCCATGGTAAGTTA
>LPNX010695765.1:67286-141762 GCA_001517045.1 Pseudotsuga menziesii
CATACCTCCTAGTGAAGCAAGTATTTAGAGAAATAATATTTTACAAGTTGAGGAAGATGGTATGAATATTGAATATCAAATTAATGCTATCGAAGAAGATGACACTAATAATACAGTTGAGGATGATGGGATAAATAGATTGGTCCAAGACATGTTCAATGCTCCCATGGATTAGGCCAACAACTTGGACGAAGACAACAATGCTAAATTTTTTCATGATGTACCTATACTTGAGAGGGCCTAAGAACCCGTTTATGAAGGCACATAAACAATTCTCTATCTTGTAATGTTCTTGGCGAACTTGAAGGTATTAAATGGTTTTTCAAACATGTGTCTCGCACAAATCCTAAGGGAGACATTATAATTCCTCACATATATGTAAATGTATTTTTTTAGTATCTATTTAATATGTGAATTCATGTGTAAATTAAGGATGTAATATTTTTAATGCTTATTTTTATTTACATTAACTAGTTGTTTTCGTGTTGTAAATTGATAGGTGAATATTTCTTACCATCATCAAATAACTTACCTCACACATGTCGATAATTATTTTCTAGTATGAAAGAAATTGGAATGGATTATAATGGTATTGGTGCATCTCCCAATGATTATATTATATATTATAGACAATATGAATCAAAATTGAGATGCCCGCAATTTCAAATCAATAGATATTAAACCAATCAAGTACCAAATAAGGTGCATCACAAGGTTCTTCACTACATTCCCATAATTCCATGTTTTAAGTGATTGATCAAGTGCCGGAGCATAGAAAAGTTTATGGATTACCATGCATGGATAAAAACTAAAGATGGCGTTTTTCTAATTCCTTTAGATGGTTCTTCATTTAGGAACATTGGATAATTGTGGTTTATTTTTAAAGAAGAAAATCGTAATGTTAAGATTTTATTTGTAGCTAATGGTGTCAATCCATTTGGTGATATCGGGTCTATTTACTTAGTGTGGCCTATTTTGGTTATAAATAATAACTTTCCTCCTTGGATGTTAGTAAAGAGAGAGTGCACAATGTTGGCAATTGTTTTTCTAGGTATTTGATTATAATGATATTTGTTTCAATGTAGCATTTTATTTGTCTTATCCGATGCATAATTTTACACACACACACACACACACACAATTGGGTAGTAATTATGTGTGTTTTTAACCAATTAGGTAATTACCAAGCAAAATATATGAATGTATATATTGATCCTCTTGTCGAGCAGATACTAAAGTTATGGAATGGCATCATTATGTAAGACATCTCTAAATCAATAGGTCAGAAACAATTTCAATTCCATGGAATACTTACATGGAAAATTCATGATGCCGTAGGGATAACACCTTACAACACTTCAATAGTATATCATTTTAGGATAATACTATTCATTGTTTTAAATCATTTATTCTTAATTATATAAATAATATTGAAATTAATCCATTTGTAGGTCTTCAAACAAAGGGAAATTGTGCATGTCGTGTTTGTGGTCTTAGGATGCAATCTGGTCATTCAAGAAGTTTAGGAAAGGAGGTGTGTGATGAATATAGGCACTTCCTCATTAAGAACCATAGGTATTGAACTATCGATAAAAATATTTTAAATGAGAAAGAAGAGATTGCAATAAAACCACGAAGAATGACACATCCGGCTATGGAATTTAGAATATAACATAAATCATCGATCTAAGCAAATCATCTATGTATCATATGCAATGTTTTATCAATTCTTTATGTATTGAATTCTCACATTTACAGTATCTAACAATTACTATTGTAATTTCATTTATGTATCATAAAGTTGGTTATCAAGGCATTGATTGATTTCCACAAGGAATGAAAAGTTACCCCAAAAAGTTCAGTAGGTTTTGCTACTATGACCACCTACAAATAGTTCATTTGTTTGATACAATGCATATTGAGAAGAATGTAACAGAAACATTGTGGAGAATCTTAGATGGAAGGAGTGACAAATAAAAAAATATCAAACTTTGTAGGGACATTCAAGAAGTCAATTATGTAATGAAAAATATGATTGATTCAAATAGCATTGGAGTAGACCAAAATAAGTTTCCATGTTTATTTACAGAATATGAATGTAATGTTGTAAAAGAGATCATTTATTTCCCACAGGATTTTCTTCAAACATGAAGAATATCTTAATGATGAAAGATGAATTCTAAGAGGTTTTATCTTCATAGTCTTCTCTATGTGTGGCATTATTATCTAAATGTGTTTTATTTTTTGAGGGGTGTTTTTAGTGATTTGTTATGAACATGTAAAGTTTTGAATAGCATGTTGCTAAATCGGGTTGAAAATTTAGAGATTGGGGTTTCTGAAAATCTCTACATCATTTATTTACACCTATCATTGTTTACACCTTGAAAATTAATATCCATATCCAATTACAACTTCTTAATTCAAAGATAAAATTGCCTCATAATAATTCCTTAACTCATAATCTTATATAACAAAATCTTAACTCATAATCTTATATAACAAAATGGATTTATGCTTATTTAAATATTTTTAAACATAATAAATCTTTTAACTTTTAATTAAAAAAACAGCCACGTAGCCATATTTAAAGCAAACTTTCAAATTAAACATTATAATGAAATAATAAACCGACCTCCATGATGATGCGTACAAAGGACAAATTAAATACTTTCTATTTTAAAAGAAAATCTTGGAAGACTAAGATTGAGATTCCAAGAGAGAAAACTTACACCAATGAAGAGGTACTAAGTAAACATCTTTCATATTATTGTTGACACCTCTCACCTATAATTAAGCTCCATGTACAATCTAAATTCATAGGTAGAATAGACCTAGTGACATTGACACATATTCATAGAATTGATTTATCATTTGGATGTTTTTTTATCTACAACTTTTTATAACAGGCTGCCACATACTAATGTCATTTAAAGCAAACCTTGAACCTGAACATTATAATTCTAATTGCATGGTATTTTATAAAAGTAATCCTCCATGGTGATGTGAACGAAGGACAAACTAGTGGCTTCCAATTTTAAAATAAAATCTCACAAAGGCTACTTTTGACAGGATTGAGATTCTCACATCTCACAAAGGCTACTTTTGGCAGGATTGAGATTCTCACAGTTTATTTTCAATAGTTGTTGAGTTAACATTTGGAAGTTACAAGACAAGGGGATGATGCTTCAATCATCCCAACCGACACTATAGAACAAGGGGACTTTTCAATTTGAAACATAATGCTCTGCTTTTTCTAATCTTTGTGTAGCTTTCTCATCATTAAATGCTTTCTCTTCTTTTTATTTTATTTCGCTCTGTCATGTGAAAAATGGAGGCACGTGGATAAAGTGGATAAAGTGTATGTGGTCACCTAACAAGGAAGAACATGGAGATAAAGACATGAAGATCACTGTAATGGATTTTGTAGCATTGTTGGCAACCTATTAAACCTGATTTAATTTATTATATGAAAAATCTTTAAACAAAGTAAGAAAATCTATCTAAATGAGTGCAAAGTTACTACAATTGTACAAATAGAATCCATCAACAGCCCTTATTTGCAATCATTGTTTGAAATTTTGACACCCAGCCCCATTGTTGGATCTAGATTATTCCATGTTTAATTTTTTAAATCATCGCAACTTTATTTAAATTTGCTCACAGATGCATTCTATGATTAGACTTTTTGGAAACTAATTTAAGATGGGAAGAGATTAATGATAATAATGCAGCTTAAATCAAATAATTAATCGCGTTCTATGTCTACGTTAAACAAGTGATATTAATTTATGGCAGGTAGATAAAATAGATGATTATCTATGAGCAAAGGTTAACCAATTAGATTGTTATTGTTAGCAGGCAGATGAGAATCCTGATCCAATGAATTGGAAGGTTCCATTCTGAAATTATTTATCCCAACTAGAGGAAATATTAAGATTAGGCCTCTCCTATAAAGGCCATGCTGCAGCCAACACAAAATTGGCACATTGTTCACATTAATTGGCACTGAAAATTGCTCAGTTGCATGCAGCAATCTGAGATTTATGCTAGCCCCACCATTCATTCAATGTTCTGCATATCCATGTATATATATTTGCATGCAGAGCAGAGCAGACAGATATGGTATATATATTTGCAAGCAGAGCACACAGATATTGTATATATGTATATCCATGTATATATATTTGCAAGCAGAGCAGATAGATATTGTATATATGTATATATATTTGCAAGCAGAGCACACAGATATTGTATATATGTATATCCATGTATATATATTTGGAAGCAGAGCAGAACAGAGCAGATATTGTATATATGTATATCAAGAACAGAGCAAACAGATATTGTCTTGGGATCAAGGAATGGCCAAGGTGTTCCATCCTTTGCACACTGAGCCACCGGCCATTCTTAGCTGTGTGAGAACTCATTATTCTCAGAACAGCTGGAGATGACTCGGTGTGCAAGAGATGGAATATCTTGACTGTCTCTGTCGATAGCTTTTCATGGCCTAAAATCTGGCGTTTTCAGTGGAAGGTAATTATATCAAATGTCATTGTTCAGAGCTATTATCTGTAATTATAAATAAAATAGTTATTATTTGTTTGTTCGGAGTTATTATCTGTAATTATAAATAAAATGGTGAATTCAAACATTGAACGGTCATTTCAACTATAGCCTTACTGTGAGGTTTAAGTTATAATTCGTGCTGATTATCTGTGTTATTAATTGACCAAGGTATTAAAGCAATATCTGGGCCTTCCTGCTCTTTAAAGGTTGAGGGATTGCTTGTTTTGAATAGAGTTCAACATATTTCTGCTCATTCTGACAATTCAACTCCATTTGATCTGTTAGTGTTTATGTTGTCACTGAAACACATTATGGCAAATGTATAAACAAATAAACTACTAATAGTGTGTATGTGAAAGAACTGAAACACATTATGGCAAATACATAAACAAATAAACTACTAATAGTGTCCTATGTGAAAGAAGTAAAACATTACCACTTCACAACCAAAAAAATCTAGAATTATTATTTTTTATTTTTATTGAAATTATAAGAAAACAATATTAATTTGAATAAATGAAAAATAGTTTAGATATATTTTCATAAACTCATACATAAACTTTACTTTAGTAATCAAATCTATATTCATTTTAATACCCAATATTATTTCTAAATAAAAAGTTGAGATTTCACTATTTTAATTAAAAAATGATAATAGATACATTAACCATTTTACATAACACATTAGATTAAGTCATCACTTATCCTTTCTACCTTTGCCTTCTATCATCCTAGTCCTTACCTTTTTCTCCTTAACTATTAAATCTTTTCCCCGCCATTTCTCCTTACTTTGCTTTCTCTTTTTATTTGACACTTACCTCATCAGGTTGAGTTGTATGTCCCTCTTGCTTCTTTCATTTATAGGGTGTATATCTTCATTTCTTGCACTATGTCTATGATTTATAAATGAATTTATTTGTTTTTTTTCTATTTTTCCTAAAACTTGTTTTTTCTGTTTTTCCAAAACTTGTGTTTTCTTAAGACATGACTATTTGTGTAACCTTTATCTTTGTTTACTTCACTTTTTCATGTAACTACATCTTTGGAGGATTCATATCCATATTGTCTTAAGCATGTTCTTTTTATTTTTTTCCATATAGAAATCAGAACTTCTTATTAACCTTTGTTTTCATATCGTATTCTTTTACATATTAGTTCACACCGTTACAAACAATTGCTATATCATGATCCATAACCTTTATTATTATGACTTCACAATTGGCATAATAAGTGATAACCCTTAAAGGCATGATCCCTCTTGTCCTTTATTTTCTATATCTAGGGAGATGTATCTCATTGGGGTTTATGTTAGGTATGTATCAAGAATTGAAGTCATCGTTTTGAGTCCCTTTTATTCTTTTACCTTAGTTTCTAACCATGTTTTCACCCTCTTGATGTGTATATACTCCTCAACCAAGTAAGTTGTGTTAAATTCTATGAAGCATAGGAGCATCAACCTGCGTGAATTCAAATGAGAAGAGAATGTTGCAGAAGAGAGAAGAATTTAGCATAGATTGTTCAATTAATCATGACAAACTTGCACGCACATGGAGACAAAATTGGAATCATATGATTATATATTCATGAATCGGTAAATAAATGGAATACACTAGTTGTACATATAGGAGAATCTGAATGCCTTAGATAGGATTTGAATCTACCTACCCATATTGACTCCGAAGCTAACTTAGTGTGGAAAAAACACTACTAGAGCTCACTAATGCAACTCCAAATAACTAATTTAGTCTACAATCAGTTAACTAATGAGGGTAGGTGAACAAAGGTGTCCACACTCCCCTCAATCATTCAAACTAGCGCTAGGCTAATTGATTATGATCTAGCTGATAGTAACTAGAGCATAACTAAACATGATTGATTACCTACCAAGGTCAACTGAAGGAGACTGCTAGTGGCACTCAGAGTGGGTTCCTAAATTATAGGGATTGGTCCCTGGGCTTCTAAACTCATGCAATTAGATGTAGTAAGTGGAATATTTCACCTAGGTGTGTCCCCCATGCACTAGTGGAGTGATGAAGATCAAGCTTTCATATCAAGAGAAAATTTCTTCTTGAATAAAAACTTGTGAAAATATTTCTACAACCTTGCATCTCTATGGTGCAGTGAAGCAATATGATGGTCCTTGTGTGCATTAGTATCCTAGCACTGTGCATGTGAACCTATCCATGTTCTTCCAATCCAATGATAGACAAGAGAAAGAATGTTTCCTTTGTATCTTCTTTATGGAGGAAGAGTGGCATGATCCAATTTGTTCTTATGTGAGGATAAGTGCTGATTAGTCCTTACCATCATGTAGTGTCTCTCTAGGATTTTGTTGCACTACTCTAAAGGAAGTGAATTTGCTTGGCATAGCACAAGGTTCTCTTTTTGAAAATGGGACCTTGTTCTCCTCATGTCACATGGCTCTCTAGTCATGTTCCCAGCTACCTCAATAACCTTTTGTGCCCATCTAGGCCTAGGATTGGGAGTAGGGACTAGATTTGGATCTAGATCACTATGAACTTCATCTTCAATTTAATAAACTGATTCAAATGGGTCCTCTGCTTTGGATTCTACATCTGAAACACTAATGGAAAATTATTGTATGCAAAAGGAGTAGATAGAATGGTTTTACCTCCCCTTTCAAATGGTAGCTGAGACTAAACTGGATTTGATTATGGAAGAAAGTGTGATAATTCATATGCCTTGGAGGCATGGTTTGCAACCCCCTTCGCTATAATCTTCCTAGTTGATATATTTGAAATCTCCACTGAGTCAGGACCAAATACCACTCGCTTTGGTGGGCTAGTATGTGCCATATGGTATATGGATAACAAACTCACAGCTATAGAGGGCACATAGAGTACATATTTGAACACTCCATGTTTTAACTTGATTGAACCCTTTCCTTCAGCTCAAATTTGGGTGGTAATCACCCATATGAATACTCAAACCACCAGTAAGTTGTAAAGAAGAGAATGATTCTCTAGATTCAACCATATGACTAGAGGCTCCCGAATAAATGAGGAAGGCATGTAATTTTGGAAAGATAGCCTTTAGTGCATGGCATCTTTCATCATGATCTTCAGTATTTTCTCTAGAGTGAGTCTTCCTTGTGCCTTCAGGGAGGGAAATGGTGTCCCACTCAAGGATTTTTTCCATCTGATCAATAGTCTTCTTCATACAATACTTCTATGTATGGTTTCCTTTCTTATAGTAAGAGCACTTTCCCTTGTAATACCTTTGATGTTTGTCCTTCCTAGATATCGAGGCTTCATCTGATGGATCGAACTCATCTTTGGGTTCAAATTCAGCATTTATTTTCTTTTTACGTTTCTGCTTCCTTCTTGCTTGCACATTCCTTGCCTCACCAGCTAAGAGAGCTTGATTTCCAGAGGCTCTAAGGGCTCCCATCTGTATCAACTTGTCATGTTCTTGGATTAGAGACTCTGTGAAGGAATCAAGGGATGGCATTAGCCAATTAGGAGTATTCAGTCTCCCAGAGTGAAAATTAGAGACAAATGCTAAGAATTCTGATCCAAGTTTTCTCAGTATGGAGAGCACCAATTGCTCATCCTTTTTCTCAATCCTGCATTACCTGGATTGCATGACCAGTGATTTGAATTTAGTGAAGAATAGTTGTATTGTGTCAAATTTATTGGGTTGTAGTGCTACCAGCTCATTCTCTAGGACATGGCCCCTCATCTCATCGTGTTTTCCAAACAAGGATTCAAGCTTATCCCATACTTGCTTTAGAGTGTTGAGTCCATCAAGATGGAACAATATCTCCTTGGAGATGTGGATGGACATGTAGCCAAAAGCTTCATCGAGCCTATATATATGCTTCGATTTTTCAATATACTATCGGGGTTTGACTATTCTTCCCATGGTCATCCTGTACAGACCTTTGTTGCACAAGGCAATCTACATATCTTCCCTTCAATCAAGGTAATTGAAGGGTGTAAGAATTCTGGGAGCGAGATCGGTTGTTGAATTCTCCATTTCACAGCTATATTGATCAATAATTATTGAATAAATCTTTGAATATACCTTCAAAAACACTGCAAAACACTTCAATTTGCATTAATTTAGCTCGAACAACCTTCACTTCGACATGTGCACTTTCTCTAAGTGCATCGCACCTAGATATACTTCTTTGGACAAAATCCAGAGGGAGCAATGCAATTATTCTAGGAATTATGCAGAAACCCAATGGCTTCTCGTGCATCGATGGGAGTTTCTAAGGTTCGAGGCATGCATGGATACCCGCTTTGATACCATGTTAAATTCTATGAAGCATAGGATCAACATCCTAGATGAATTCAAATGAGAAGAGAATGTTCAAAAGAGACATAGACTGTTCAATTAATGATGACAAAATTGCACACACATGGAGACAAAAATGGAATAATACGATTATACTCATGAAGTAAATAATATGGAATACACTGGTTGTACATATAGGAGTATTCAAACTCTGAATATAGGATTTGAATCTACCAACTCAGTCTAGATCCGGAGCTAACTCAGTGAGGAAAAATCGCCACTGAGCTCACTAATGCAACTTTGAATAACTAACTTAGTCTACAATCAATTAACTGACATGGGTAGGTGAAGAAAGGTGCCCACACTCCCTTCAATCATGCAAAATAGTGTTAGTCTAATTGATTGTGATCAAGCTAATAGTAATTGGAGCATAACTGAACATGACTGATTACCTACCAAGGTCAACTACAAGAGATTGCTGGTGGCACTCAAAGTGGGTTCCTAAATCGTAGGGTTTGGTCCCAGGGGATCCTAAACTCACGCAATCAGGTGCAGTAAGTGGTAGATGTCCCCTAGGTGTGCCCCCATGCGCTATTGGATTATGAAGACCTCTTAATCTAGGAAAATAGACAATTATACTATGTGGTCAAAGTGGGATTAATAATAATCCCGACAAGTTGTTTACTTTTGAACCAATCCCTTATCTTCATTAAAAATTTAATTTGTATCCCTAATGGATCATACCACTATATAAATGAAATGATAAAGCTTGGGTTTTTTCATTATATATCATATGCCAAGAACAATATTTGGTCCTCAATCAAGGTTTGTTGCATACCACTTTATACAAGAAATGATAAAGGATGTTTTTTTTTCCTGTATAGATCATATTCCAAGAACAATAATTGGTCATCAATCAAGGTTTGTCCACAAAATGCAAGGGGTATATGGAACCCTTTTTATACTTACGTTGTTTATCTCTAATACTTGTTTAGACATTTTCCTTATAATGATGTTTTTTTACACAAACTTGGGGGATATTTTCGAATTGATGTTTTACACAAACTTGGGTGATAATGTGAAAAATTCGATATTTCAAATTAGTGTCCAACTTTCTCAATGGCCATTACTTGATTGCGTCAATCTTTGGGATGTTATTCATGGCCACACCTTGAATCTATCTGTACCAATTTAACGAATTGTCTCCATCTTCCTATAATGTCTCTACTTGTGTTTCCTCCACATCAAATGATAATGGAAGGGTTTGAGTAAACCTTGTTTTCTTTTCTTTATGTGAGAGAACTTCAATTCCAAAAAGTAGCAAACAATACATAAAAAGTAATTGTTTATAGAAAAGTATTGGGAATTTTGTGAACTTACCATTTGGAAATTCTAACATAGTTTCTCGTTTGTAATATTTTTGCATTTAATATATTTACCTCCTAGACATAGATTATAAGAAAAATAACAGTTATAGCAAATGTTTTTAGTGTTACAAGATTGATAAAAAATATCTAAAACATTTAGTGGCCATAAATTCTATTATATGTATTTTCAATACACTTAAAATAGTAATGTACATTAATACATTATGCATTTTTTTGATATTTTTAAAACATCAATATGTAAGATATCTTTTAAAATCATTAATATGTAATATATACTTGAATGCACCAATGTATTATATATGAGTTTAGTTTTTCTAGGGGAAAATATATGTTCCTTGCTATTTCATTGAAATCAAAGGTAACAATGATTACATCTTTAGCTAGTGCTGATCATAGAGACTAAGGAAGTCCTCAGCACATCAGAAGTTAAGGAGGACTGCATTATCAGCGGTGCCAGTAAGTACAAAAAGTGAAGCCATCAATACAATAGACAATGGGTGCCATATCAATCAGGGTTCCTTAAAGTTCATGTAACATGGAGATAACTGAAAGACTCCATCCAATCACTGCTCTTCATAAACATAGAGAGTTCAGACAAGTGTTAAATAGTTGTTCCAAAGAAGCAATGAACCAAGCAGAGCTGAAACAGTAAAATATCTCATCCACAGTACATCCAAAGGATGTCATAAATAAACTACATCACAAATAGTACTAGTGCTAAGGGCTAGAAAAGATAAAGAGAGCCCTGAAGTATACGCACACCATTGGCAAATTCCAAGAAATGGAGCTGACCCGAGGCCAGTGTCAAAGCTTCTTTGGATAAACTGTCAGCAGATGTGTTGTGCTCTCTATAGATATGAATAGCCGATAGATGGATGAAGTGGAGCTGCAACTCTCTGATGTATAGGCACCAGCCATCAAGAGTGAGAAGAGAGAGTGCTGATAGAACCAATTAATAATGACTGCAGAATCACCAAGTATATGAAGATGGGGAAGGCCCGTGCATTTTGCACAATGTAAAAGAATCCATAAGGCCAGCAATTCCGCTCTAGTGTTGGTGCTTTGGCCTAATCCCAGTTTGAAGTAAAAATAGTGACCATGATTGAGCATGAGCTGGACACTAGCACCTCCCTTGTTCTTAGTAGAGGCACCATCAAAGAAGCCCACAGGATATTTCAATATAGGAGCAGGACTGATATTCATCCTGGAGATTTTATGCTGTGTACTGGCAGGATAGAGAAGGAGTTGATTCTTGATGGAGAGAGTAGTGAATGTAACATCAGGCTTCTTATCCTCGAAGATGAACTGGTTCCTGGCCAGCCAAATGTGCCAGATAAGGAAAAATGGAAGATGCATCAGCGATCCTCTTCTGCTGCTCCAGTCTGTGATATTGAGTGCAAAGGATGGTTCCCTCTAGAAATGTGGTATAGCAAGATTGACTCTGATAAAACCAATAATCCTCTGCGAGAATTTGCAATTCTGGAAAAGATGTTCTATAGACTCGGAGTCCGATTTACATAGACAGCACCAAAATGGACCAGACCAACCTTTTCTGATCAAATTATCATAGGTATTGATTTTATTTCGAAGGCAAATCCAGCTAAAGCATATGATCTTGAGAGGTATCTGGAATTTCCATATCCTGCTCATAAATCCTTCGGGCTTATCAGATACCATGGAACTTGCAATAAAATCATACATCATGTTAGCTTTAACCGTGCCTGAAGACTGGTTATACAACCATGCCAATGAATCAGGGTTGTTGTTGATGCGAATTCCACCATGCATCAAGCCTTTGATATATTTTGTCCAGGAAACTTTCCAATGACCATCAAGTTCAAGATCGTCTGCAGATATCCAATAATCTGAAGAGGTACAGGCCTCACCTCTATTGAGAGCATCAGAAAGTGTAACAATGCCATAGTCCTCAAGATACAATCGAAGATCTGCAGGGAGAGTGTAATCAGAAGATACGCCAGCAATGGGGTCAAGACCAATTTTGATAAGCTTGCCATCGTCGGTTTTCCAACCAAGGAATCTAGTAATCCTGGACATGGCCTGGATGAACCCGTTCCACATATGAGAATTAGCCTGCACTTTGAAGGAAATTTTTCTGAGCCAAGCATCCACAGGCATATTCTTGAGATATGTATTCTTGATAATATGTGACCACAAACCAGAGCCATTCAAAATAAGCCAGAGACTTTTGGTACATAAAGCCAGGCTGAACCATTCAAGATTTTTGATGTTCCAACCCCCAAGAGCATATGGTTTGGAGATGGAGGACCAATTAGTAAGATGATATCTTTGTGTACCTTGAGAGCTACCCCATAAGAAGTTAAAGATATATCTCCTGATATAATTTAGTATAGTGTTGGGCATACGAGCAAGTGTGAGCTAGTAAACAATGAGACTAGTCAAGACAGAATTGACCAAGACCAGTATGCCTCCTAGAGATAAGAGCTTATAGGTCCAGTTGTTCAATTTCTTTTCAAACTTCAATAGGAACCATCTCTAGTCCTTGATACCATACCCCAAGGGCTTGAGGTAATAACCAAGATATTTAAAACCAGCTGAAATGGGCTCCATTTTGTAAGGTAAAATGTTGAAGATTTGTTGTTTGGTAACTTCATCAATGTTATTGAAGAGAAAGGAGGACTTCTTAACATTGATCTCCATACCAGTGGCACTACAGAAAGTATCAAGTATGTGCTTGTAATGCTGCCATTCAGAAAGGGTACCAACACCAAAAAGTATAGCATTGTCAACAAAAAGTAAATGAGTAAGGTAGAGTTGAGGGGCAAGTTTGATACCAGTAATATCCCCTATAGAGTGAGCCTGTGAGATCAATAGACTTAATCCTTCAATAACCAAAATAAAGAGCAAGGGTGAAAGTGGGCAACCCTTTATGATGCCCCTAGACACAGGAAAGAAAGCTGAGGGAGTACCATTGATCAGGATAGCAAAGTTTGTTTATTCTACACATCCCATAATCCAGCTAACAAAGTTGCCCGGGACACCAATCTGAAGCAGGACTAATCTTAAGAAAGACCAATTAACTCTATCAAAATTCTTAACCAGGTCTAGTTTAAGGACCAAAACTTGTTGGTTTTCATTTTTGATAGAATGTAAAGCTTCTTGTATAATACCCACAAGTTCAATGATCTGTCTATCATGTAGGAAGTCAAACTGATGCCTAGAGATGGCCTTGTCGAGTATGACCTTGAGTCTGATAGCAGCAAGCTTAGAGATGGTCTTGTAAATCAAATTACAGAGGAAGATGGGCCTGAAGTCCCCAAGGGAAGTAGGTTTATCACACTTGGGGATAAGTGTTATAAAAGTTGCATTGAGGGCCCCAATGACTCTACCTTCCAATCTGGAGTGTTCAATAACATTCAATATATCCTGCCCCACAAGGTCAAAAAAGTGAAGATAGAATTCCACTGGCCATCCATCAAGTTCGGGACTCTTGTCTTTTTTGAAACCTCTGAGAACACCCTCGACATCCTGGAGAGTGAAAGCGGTCAAAAAAAGTTCTCTGTCCTATTCCTGTACAAAGGAAGGGTAAAGTCTGACAAATTTAAGTTGTACCTTAATGTTTGTCTTTCCATCATCAGAAAAGAGCTTAGAAAAGTGTTGTACCCCCAATGAGTGGAGCTTGGAGTCATCCTCAATGGTTTCCCCAAATGGATTTGGAGTTCCTCCTGTCTGAGGCAAAGGAATGAAAAAACTTTGTGTTGGCATCACCTTCATGAATCCAATCTACCCTACTCTTAAGTTTCCAAGTGAGGATCAGGTGTGAAAGAAGGGAGTCCTTTCTGCTTCTTAATACAACCAGTGACTGAGTATCAGCTACAGAGAGAATGCCAAAAGGATGAGAGGAGAGGAGAGAGACAATGGCTAAATCAATCTCAGCAAGTTCCTTGGTCCTCTGTCTGTTATTCATTTTCTCCCAAGTTTTAACCTCATTTTTTAACCTCTGCAATTTAAAGTTGATATTAGACATGGGTCCAGCAGAGGTAGTTGGTGCCCTCCAAGATGAAGAAACAAGGGCTCCAAAGTCCTCTTCAAGTAGCCAAGCTCTGTTGAACTTAAAGGGATATAGATGACATTTCATGCTGAAATTCCACTCAAGGCATACCAGGTAATGGTCAAAGATTTCCGAAGGCTGAATGGGCCAAGATTTATAGCATCCCAAAGTAGGAACCAAAGTAAAGGAGGCCAGAAATCGATCAATTCGTTTGCTAACACCTTCAGAACTAGCTCTGCCATTTCTCCAAGTTGGTCCAATCTTGGTGGGAATTAGATCAACCATGCTCATAGAGTCTAGAAGTTGAGAGAAATAAAGAGACAGATAGTCCCTTCTTGCATGTTCACCCCAAATCTCAAGGTCTGAAGTGGTGAAGTTTAGATCTCCAGCTAAGATGAGATTAGGGTAATTGAAAATGCCCCCAGCAACAACAGTATCCCAAAAGGTAGTCCTATTGGCATAAGGACCGTAGCAATTGACAATGGAGAAAACAGAGTCAAGGGCTTTAAACCTAGCATAGAGGAGAATTCCAACAAAGGAGAGGTAAGCTTTACATCTAACCAAACGAGGATTCCAGGAAGATAGAATACCCCCAGAAAGACCAAGTGCATCAATAGCACAGAATTCCCAACCATGCTTCATAAAGGCAAACAGTCGAAGGGCAGTGAGATGGTCGCACATAGTCTCCTAGAGTAAGATAATATCAGGGCTAAGAGAAGTAAACAGTTCTTTGAGGGCTTTCTATTTAGTAGGCTCCCCAAACCCATGTATATTCATGGAGACAATATTCATGGGTTAACCTGAGAATCAGGAAAGCATGCTCTAAGTGCCTGAGAGGAGGAATTAGATCTTGTAGCCACTTTGATGCGGGCTGAAAGTGGGGGTATAGTGACCAGTATTCAGTTGGGCATTTTAACCCCCTGTCTTAGCCTTCTTGATGGTAACGTTCTCGAATCCAATGGAGTTGAAAGGGAGAACAGAAGGTGAGATGGGGGACTTGTCAGTAAAAATATCCAGGGTTTTGAGGAGGGTGGGGTCATCGAAGGAGGGCGAGGTTATGGGGCTGTGACGTGAAGAATGAATAGGAGAAGAATGTTGAAGAGGGGGGAAATGTTCCAGATTGAATGGGGGAGGTGAAGATGAGACAACCTTGTCAGTCTGATCAATGTTAGTGCGAGAAGTAGAGAGGGCTAAAGATTTGACATCTTTAATATACAGAAGTTCCCCCTTGGTTAAGTCCCCCACAGAGGTAGGGCAAGAGGAGTCATACGACCCAGCCAAGGGAGGAGGATCATGTAAATCAGAGAGAGGTTCAACCCGAGGCATAGGGTCCCGCGAAAAAGGATGTGGTGAGGAGGATGAAGGCGAGCTAACAAGAAGGGGTTCAGGTTCAGAAAAGCTAGCATGAACAGGAAGGCCACGTAATAAAAAAAAAACAAGATTTCCTCAAATGCCTAGTTTCGTGGCAATAACTGCAACGAAATGACATCTTCAAGTAATCAAGCTTCTATACAATTACAACACTGTTGCAATCAATTTCAATCTCAGGGAGAAGCCCATGAGAGACATCCAATTCCACAAGTACCCTAACCGAGCGTTTGTCAAAAGAGGAATGGAAATCTTTCTCCAAAGCAACAAATCTACCAATGGTGTTAGCGATGCCTATAAGAATATCTTTTGACCAAAGAGGGAAAGGCAAAGCTGGAATTAATACCCACAGGTGTCGCTTGGTGACCCGTTCCTTGACAAGGTCAAAATTCGAGTGCCATCGACTGAGCACAAGGGATCCTTCACCAATGGTCCAGAGGGATTCTAGAATGCGGGAGGCATTGGAATCTTCAAGGAATACAAAAACCAACCACTGGTTAGCCAGGAGGCTGATGGTGGGCATGTAGGTAAGGATGGGTTTCCAGTGCTGAGTAGCCCAAGAGACCCACTCCTCTTTGTTCATAGAGCAATATTCCAAGTGGTCGATGAGGGCACGATGACAAAGTTCAGAGATTCTATCCAGCATAATATCCCTACCCACCACAAATCTACGCTTATGATCTAGGGCTGCAAGTACCTTGGCTTAATGACGAGCTTGAAATATGGACGGATGAGAGGGATTATTCCTATCCCCAAATGGCAAAGATGGACCTGTGGTCGCCATCAGTAAAAATAAGCCACAGTCAACAAACTCGAGGCAGTGAAAAAAACCCGACAGAGAAAGAAACCGAGGTCAAACCCTAACCATCGGCAAAAAAAAATGACACAGGTAGTAACCCAAGACAAACAAGGGTTAAGTGCAGCAGACCGGAAAGACGCGAAGACGGCCAAAGAAGCCTACAGAAAAACCAACGATAACCTGTAAACGGGAAAAGCAGGCAGACCAGTCAAATAAACCCCCCCCCGCGCTAATTCCCACTTTTTAAAGATGGTTGGTACTAGCCCTCTGCTTAGAGGGGGAACTCCATCGACCTAGGATACTCGGTGAGACTAACAAAAAAACTATGGGGATAAGACAACCAAACCCACAACCAGGAATGACACAAAAGCGGAGTTTCAAAAGAAAGTATGTACCTACGTCATCATGAATCCGACAAAGTTCAAGAAGGAGTTGACCACAAGCTGTAGTGAGGCGAAGGTCCTGTCACGAGTCTCCGACGACCCGGCATAGACCACCAAACGACCCAAAAGGCCATCGTAAGACCCGCCAAGCCCACCGAAGGACCCGGCAGAATGAGTATCAAACGCAACCGGAAGACAATAATGCCGAAGAATCCGGGCGAAAACCACCAAAGGGAAAAGAAACCGTTCCGGCTATAGCGCGACAGTGAGGGCACCAGATGCGGCAGAGAAGGTGGGTCCGAATGACGAGACAGCACACAAGCCTTCAGAGACAGGAACAGAAACATATACAGCCCGTGCCAGAAACCATTGCCAAGCCAATGTCCTAGGTAACAGTAACCCTACTGTGAACGCGCTCCATCAAAACCCTCGAGCTCAAGAAAACTTGGAGCCAAGGAGTTTTTCAAATTCTCGTGCAATTATAGCTTGAGAGATGTACGAGAGAGGGAGTGTTTATGAAGGCAATGTAGTGGTTGTGGCAGCACACAACAGACACACGGAGGGAATGCTTATGTAGGAGAGCATTCTTACAATGTATGAGAAAGGAATATGAACGAAGCAATGCGGTGGGGTAGTGCACGTGGCCCTGCATGTTATTGAATTCAATGCATCCATATATGAGTTTAGTTAACGCTAGCATGTATATATCCTTGTGACACTATGAAGTCTTCGTTACTTCGTAACAATAATGATAACATCACTAACAATATCATTGAAGGGAAGGGTGCTACTATTGTAGCTAGGAGCACCGATGCTCTTATTAAAATTATTAACATTGGTTTGTTGTCACAATGTAGATAGCATTGATACATAACAATTATTTATATATTTAACACAAGACATAATTGAAACGTGCATGTCTACAAATATTTATGGAATGCGCCATCACAAATGAATAAAACGACCCAACCTGTTTTAGTGATGATTTTTTTCTACATTAGAGGTATGCAAATGAAACCTGTTTTCTTGTGAAATTTCGATTAATAATTTCAAAATAAAACAAATTTATGATGAAATTGATATTTATATTTTAATTAATATATTTGGACATAATCATTGGATTAATCTATTGTATTGTATTGTTTAAATAAATATATTCATTGTTTAAACATTTTTCATTGAAATAAGATAAATCAACCATATATTTAATGAACAGTATAACATATTACATCCAACATATAAAATTGTTACCATTGTTGGTAACTCATTATGAAATCAATTGATATCAAAAGTACATTATTTTCATTAATTAAATATGAATTTATATAAGAAGAATGTCTCTTGGGCTTACGGAAAATTTTAAGGATTTATTTTTGTTTAAAAGTTTCTAAACTTTGGAGAATCTTACCAATTCTTGAAATGTTAACTATAAAATATTTGGCGATATTTATCTAAAAATATTTCAATTTCTAAGGATTTTATATAGTTTATATAATAATTTGGCAGTTTTTAGAGTGAAAAATTTTTACCCCGTCAAAATTGGGTGAAAAAGGCTTCAAAAAATCGAAATTGGTGAATCATTTTTTGGAACTAAACATGGAAAAATATCCCATGGGGTAATCTTTGCCCCTAATTTTCCTTGCTTGGGTTCATCTCCCAAGTGGACTCTTGGACTCCTGAATGACTCTTCCCATTCAATTAGACTTTTGGTATTCTCCTTGAACATGAATAGTAAACAATAATCCAAACACCAAGGATTATGTTCATATAATTACTTGCTTAATCTAGGTTTACATGAGTCGAAGAAAAAGAGAGATTTGAATAACTAGAAGTGGAAAACTACCAGTGGTTGAACATTTCCATCTTGACAATCCCAATTGCCAAGCATGTTAGCTAGAAGTTTGCAATTTCTTTTGCTAAATACAAGTTCTATCTAAAGAGGAGGCTTTGTATGACCACCAACCAAAAGGGCTAGTATAAGTTGAAATCTTATACTATGTGGGCAGTTTAAGTCTGACCACAAAATATTGAAATTGGCATGAAGGCTCAGAGGTTCTATCTGGAACTTGGCATGAAGGCTCAACAATTCTCTAAAAAGTGGTGTTTTTGGGACCACCATATGATGTCTAGTAGAAACTCAAGTCTTCTGTTGAATGTGTGGTTTTATGTTGACCACCAACCCAAGAGATCAGTTGAACATGGAGTTTCATGCTCACTTGATCTCACTCGCTTATTTCTTACAGTCTTTATTACCCCCTATCAAGAGCAACATGGGGATTGGATAATCTCATGGTGTCAAAATTAGACACAAAAAACTCGAGTACTCTTCATCATGGTTCTCTTCTGTCTATGTGTCTACATAATTAAAAAAGGCCTCCCAAACTGGTTGTGGCTCATGATTGCTTAATCTGGCTTACTTGAAGAAGGCCATGGATGCATGTTGTTAGAATGAAAAGACTTCAAAACTCGAAGTCTGGCATCATGTCCCCCACTATCAAGTACAAAGTAAGAATTGCACAATATTATGTTGCACATTTCTCTCTTGCATGTTTCTTAATATTTATACGCCTAGGCTAAAGAATGGTTCTGCTTCCTATAATGATGACAAGGATAAAGATCAAAACACTAATATTTCATATGGACAACTCAGTCACAATGTTGGCATATGGAACTTGTACATATTCTAACATGATTTCATTATTTTTTCAGGTGCTAGGAACTAATAGGAATCATCTTCAAAGAGAGGATTGTTCTAAAAAATATTAGTTTAGAATGTTGATTCGTGTGTTGTGCATCTTCCATTTTAGCTTTCAAATCCTACATATATGTGATAGTCGTTTGAGATGTATCTTTTCTAATTTTGATTGAGTCATCTAAAACACTAAGTACTAGAGTGTTAAACAAATCTAATGTTTCTTTAGTCTGAGACATTATGATGATTGCTAGAAGCCTCCTTATGTGGGAAGGGCCAAGTAGACTCAATCAGATTGAGGGATTCTTGCAACTCTTCCCTTTAAAATTAATGCATAACAAACTCAAATTTTAAAGTGATGGGTATTAGTCTTAGCCGAAAATTCACCCAAATACAATGTAAATAAACTTTTCTTCGCTTTTGGTATTGTACAAACACACACATGTAAGTACCAGAGAAAATGCACTAGAACTTACAAAACAAAACTATTTGCAAGTGACACTCCTGACTATTGAATTGAGAAGTCTACTATACATGAGTTCTTCTATGATGGTGATGATATGCTTCTTTAGCTTCTTTTTTTGGAGAGACCCTTTTAATAAGATGAAAACTTGCTTCACTCCTTCAAGTGGGATGACCAAACCAGTCCAAAATATTCTCTACATGGATCTTAGGCATGCAATGAAGGTGCAGGTATATGCCTATGCTCCTATTTACAAAAAGTAATGTCTTATACAATAGACTCTATTCAATACACCACTTTTTATACAATGGAGGTCTAAATATCTGTAAGTAATTTGACACAATACCATGAATAATCACACGTGCACAATCATCAACCCAAAATACTATACTAATTATTCTAAGTGGATCTCTTATAAAGATCCATAGGATACTGAGAGTCTACTCACTTCACGTGAAGATAAAAACAACGCAATAGTATGAGGAACCACAATTTACAAGTTTCCATAGTTTTCTCAACTTCTTCAACTCAACAATACACAACAAAGAATATTATGAAAAAAATAGTCTTATACAGACTCCTTCCCTACCGATATTTCCATAAATCATATCCTTTCCTCAACATCATGACTAGTATTATTTTGCTTCTTTTCGAAAAAAATAATCTTATATAGACTCCTTCCCTACCAATATTTCCATAAATCATATCCTTTCCTCAACATCATGACTAGTATTATTTTGCTTCTTTTCAAAAAAATAGTCTTATATGGACTCCTTCCCTACCGATATTTCCATAAATCATATCCTTTCCTCAACATCATGACTAGTATTATTTTGCTTTTTTTCTTATGGAAAGGAAGGGCGATGCCTTTGGAATAATTCCATGAGCAACTTTATTGATTGCAAATATTTTCTAATAGTCTTATCACCCATGATATGAGCCACACTATTTGTAAAGATTTTGATTTTTTCAAGCTAAATGTTCATGAATACCAAACATAGTAACACCAATTTGACAACTTGATATAAAATTTAACAACAACCAACCCATAGTTAGTCATCTCCCAAATGACAAGTCGCAACAAAATTTGAACAATACGTAGCAATAGATTGGAGAAAAAAAAGGAATGAAGAGAATGCTCAATGAAAAAGGTATTGGCATACTTTTTCAGTCTCAACTCCATTATCGTAGGTCACCAATACATACACCAATTTTCATTGCCATACACGCTAAAGGTATTGGTACATTCAACCAACCAATACAAGCATAGATGAAAACATATACCGTTAGAAATCACAATCCTATCCCAACAAGTCAGACCTCCAGTTGAAATCAAATTAGAAACGCTTTACCACAATATTTAGAGTCTTCATGTGAACGATATTCACCGTGGTGTAGCATGCATAGGAGAGAATATTAGGGTTTCCAATCAAAGGGCCTCATTTTTGTGGTTGGCTAGATGTAGTTGCACTTAAATATTCTTGTCAAATCAATGGTTTCTCAACACTTAATCTGACAAAGCTTGGCATACTTTATGGGCTATCTCAAATTAGGCTTACTGTAGCCTATAAAGGGCGGGATGGAAATACATTTCCATCCTTCCCCATATACCTTTACCTTCATATGGAGTATACCTTTACCTTCATATGAAGACAAGAAAATGATATGTAGATAATGCAGCAAAAATAAAATGACACCACTCTTTGAACTTTGAAGCAATGTTTGTCACTTTTAATTTTGAAGGGGACCATGAGTGTGGATGAATATTGCTCAATTCAACTTCTCTTGAGACTCCCATGGTCTTCAATGTGTATTACAACAATAACATCCACTCATCGACTATCAAACTCAACACAGTTTTGAGATAGCAGAGTTTAATATTGAAGAAATTAAGGTTATAAAGCTATGTCTTCACAAACAAAAACACAAAAGTGTTTGCACAAATCCATAATTCATGCAACAATAATTAATAGAGTTTAATCACCAGACTAGATGAAACAACACAAATTAACATTTCCACCAGTCATACACGTGAGCATGTAGCTTTAGACATTGCCTTTACTAACACAATAGAGTCAATGAAGTTTTCTTACAGTAAGGATTAAACATTCATACAACTCATTGTTGCTAGTAGGTGGCTTAATTGTTCCTATTTCGATAGAGGGGACCAAAATACTACTTGATACATATAGAAAATACCTTGTCACAACTTCCATTGATCTTCCCCAAAGTATAATGGAAGAAATAATTTATGTACTTCACAAATAGGAAACGGCTTCTTTGAGGCCATATTTCTATGCATTGGACAACCAATGTTAAGTGTTCCCATAGATATAGTTGTATCCTAAAACACAGAGAATTGATCAAAATATTGACTCCTGAATTGAAAATAACAAAAGAACCCATTTACTTAATGACATACAAGGCTCACATAATCACCATTAGACAGGATTGAACTCAAGAAATAAAGAGTAGAAATATTTATGTTTGAAGGGAGGATGATAACTACTTCCTCATTTGCATCTTCTCGACATCCACTGGAATGGAATAGTTAGAGGATTAAGAAATGTTTGACTAATCCTATTTCTTCAGACAAAAAATTATACTAAAGTTGAAAAAATCACAAGAATGTCCATCTCCAAAGATTTCAATTTTTTAGTCAAGATAAAAAGTTCATGCTAAATTTCATAATCAAGAAGCTATAAAAATGGATACTTTAAAACAACTACGCATTCTATATCATGCTATGATTCACTATAAACAATTCAAATTTTGCACAACAATCATGCGTTTAAAAGTGAATAAGAAACCAATGCTAAAAAATGATAGGATAGGTTTTTATTAAAAAATGGAAGCAAATTACAGGCCAAGCATGTAAGTAAGGGTAAAAGTATGTGGCAAACCAAAGATAAGAGTAAAACATCGAATGTGAAGGAATAATCATTTTAATAGATATTATGGTATAATTGGCTCATAAAGAAATCTATAATGAAAATTCAAAATGCAGAGAATTCGAGAACTACTTCAATCAACTCATTCATGGAAGCTTCTATACCATATATGCCATCTCTTTCTTTCAGCCTATGTAAATAGTGAAAAAAATATCTAGAACTATACAAATTAAAATAATTACCATTCGATGAAAAATGAAACAATGTCACAAACATTGAGAAGCTTACAAACTCCAAATCTTATGTCTTCTTTCATTCTAATAAAAATATCATGTTGCAACACTAAGACTAGTCAGTTAAAAAAATTGGTGTGGACACAATTGAATCCACTTGAAGAACCCCCTAAACAATGTGATATTGTGTGTACATGCTAAAGAATAAATTGCAAGATGAATCAATATGATATTGCAAATGGGGCTAAATTCGTTAACAGTCCACAATGCTTGAGGCCTAATTCAATAACACAGGTAAATAGGAAGTGGTCCAAAGAAAACGAGTAGATCATGAAGTTTTTGGAACCAAATCCCCTATGGGAAGGGTGTTTGTCTTTAGGATGATTTCCTCATCCATCATCTGTGGATTTAGGATCGACAACAACATGCTCCCTTCTAACATTGCATTGCGTGGGATATTGACGATGATATAGCTTAGATATTTCCTTAGGGACAATTAGAAACTTATAGGGGACCTCCAATTCCCTAGTAAGAGGGATGGATCATTTTTTGGCAATTTATTGATCATTAAACTCTATTTTGAATAGATTTTTCTTGGTTATGTTGATCATTTTGATTATCAATAGTGGTTATTGTGATTGTTAAATAAATATTGGGACTTGGTTCTGTATTTATTTTTGAGTTTATATCCATGTTTGACAGGAAATAATGGAGAATGTGCATACTTCTAAAGATCATATTTTGTAGGGAATGGAAAAAAATGTAGATTTGGATTCCTCCTAAAAATATCTAAAGTTGTCCTAGGAATTTTTTGTACACATATGTTAATATATGTATATGTTTTCAATCCTAGGAATGGGAGAAAGTGACCCTGGAGTGCTCCCATACAACACTACGATAGACATAATTAACACACCAAATTGCAACTCAAAAATACTAATACCTATCTTACGAAGCTATGTGTGTTGCGCCAACCTTCATATTCTCTTCAAATTCAAAAATTAATTTTCCCACAACTTATCTAATGGTAATAAGTTTTCCATACATGGGAACTCTTTTAACTTGGAGCACCCAATAAAACTTAACCTTCCAACTCTAGCCCCTGGGCCAACCCTTGCAACCCTTGTACTCTTTTCAAGATCACACATTCATTTATGCAACACACTACTATGGATACATCATAGCATTAGTCCACTCAACAAATACTCTACTCTCCTTACACTAATCCTACCAAAATATACTCTCCTTACACTAATGATTTTGAATATGCAAGGCTAATAGATTTATGCACTTTACCATCGGATCAGTATCAAGATACAAGTTACCATGGTTTCAAACTATGGAAAATCTCTATAATAAATTACTAAACCTTGTGCTTCCCATGCCATGGTCCTCCATTGATAGAGAATCCCATCAAGGCTTTTATGCACACACAGATGTAAGAACATATGTTTCTACAAATCCATATGAATGAGTCACATTGAAGCCAAGCTTGTTGATGGTGGATAAGATATTGGAGGGTAGTTTTGGTCCACTAGTGACCACTTCATCAATCTTTTGGAGATACATTCTCTCATGTGGTTTTCCATTTTCCATTATTTTCAATACAGTTGGTGCCCCACTTAAGTGGGTGACTTTATGCATTGCAATAACACCAAATATGGCCTTTGTAGTCACATTCCTCTCTCTCTCTCTCTCTCTCTCTCTCTCTCTCTCTCTCTCTCTCTCTCTCTCTCACACACACACACACACACACACACACACACACGTGCGTGCTACCACCTTGGGAAACCATGGCCCATATAAAGGACCAACCATTGCAATGAAAAAAAGGAATTTTCCAAAGGTATACAAGCATCAACACCATCCCACACATGTAAATAGAAGCAACAGAATTAATATAATCACTGCTATGACTGTATAGAACACCCTTTGGATTAACAAAGGTTCCATAAGTATGAATTACAATAATAGCTTGTCATTTTTTATCTGCATTGCTAAAAAACCCTTTCATACCAAATATTTGTATGGTATACTTGATTAGTTTCTCTCCAATCCAATTCAATAATCATGACCACAAAATGCATATTTTCCTTCATTTTAGAGACAACATTGAAGGTTGCATGTACAACTTCCAAGAACTGGTAATCAACATCAATTACTTTTTCCTCAAAATGCCTTAAAATATTTGACATTGATTTTGAATTTGTAACATTAATGTGACAAATAGAAGCAATTTGGTGCAAAAATGTAATAATGTATTACATGTAGTATCTTAAAAACCTTAATCATGGCTTTTCACCAGTTCACAATAAGAAAAATTTCTAGTATCTTGCGAAGAAAAATATCAACATCAAATCTACATTGACATAAATCTGTCTAGTTCACAACCTTGATTTAAGAAACATGAACTAAATATTCCTCTTTATTTAGATCTATTCCCAAGAAGCATGCTAGTATACATCTCTAACCAAGTTCTTAATACCATCTTTGATGCAAAAGATGAGATAACAAAACCATAAAAATGTTTAGTTAAGAGAAGAAGATGAAAGAGCTCTACAAGGAATCAAAACAAGTTTTGACATGCTAAAAGGTAAAACATAACCCATATTTCCAAAACAAACTCATATAACTTATGAATTCCATCTAAACATGACATTTGCAACTTTAACCAAAACCATAATGATTATTTTCTGGTTTTTAGCGCAAAGAACAAAATTACAACTATCATTTCATGCAACTCAATCAATTGTTTTCACTTTCGGAAATTATGATTGAGAAAAATAAAACAAAGAGTAAGTGCTAAAAATTTAATATAGAACTAAGTAGCAACACACAACACACAAAATAAAATACTTGTCATTACATCTTTTAAATAGGAAGTACTAGAAAGCTCGATTGTTGGAAATATTGTTTCATTGAATGTATTGTCCCAAGCCTAGAAAGAAACTTATTGGAAATATCCAGGAAAATACCATAAATTATCAGAATATTTCAGCAAGAATAAACTTCAACTTGAGGGACTCTAAAAATATCAGACAAATTGTCTATTTGAAAAATTGGAGAGAAATCAGAAATATCAGTACAAATCAGAGATATTTGTAACATTGCTAGAAACAACTATACAGAATTTGGTCCATTTACTTCTATGGGCTCTATACCACTAATTAAGTCAACATCAAAATGTTGAAAAATTGGAGAGAAATCAGAAATATCAGTACAAATCAAAGATATTTGTAACATTGCTAGAAACAACTATACAAAATTTGGTCCACTTACTTCTATGGGCTCTATACCACTAATTAAGTCAACATCAAAATGTTAAGAAATGTGGGGAAAAGTGGCCGATAGTTGTACATTTGTTATTCCACCACTTTTCTGGTGATTTCATGAGTTTTAACTAATCTATGGTTTTGAAAATATTTTCCTGGGTTATAGTAGTTTTATGATTTCTTCAATTGCTGTGTTGTATCATTTTGGTCTCACTTTTTCCTTTAGCATGTTTAGGGTTGTTAATTTTGCATCCATAAACAAAGAATATTTGGATGTTTCACTTTTGTTTTCTTATTGTATGTTTTAGGTTATGAGTTGTAGCATGTAGTTATGTTCCTTGAGCATTCTTTTGGGGTGTTTGTCCTCCGTACAAATTAGTGGAGACAATTGAAATTTCAATCGAAATTGGATTATGGGAATATAAAATTTGTAATATTTTGAGTAGGAGGAAGGAATTAAGGTAATATTTTTGGCATATAGCAATTTCTAAGTCAAATTATTGTCTCCGGAGTTGAGCACTAGATGTAGTAATTAGTTAGAGCACATTATATGAAGGAAACTATGCATGGAATATTACTTACACTGATTGAACCATCTATAAATTGATATGGGATCATAATTAATAACTCCCGAATAGTTTGAGTGTTGAACCATCTAATTTGCATGGATTGTAATTACAAATAACTTTAAAGATGGTAGAAATAGGAAAATAAGGAAAATGGAATATCAAACAATAATTGGTTTACAATGATAACAATAATATCCATTGAGAGGAATTGCAGGACATTTAAAGAGTATCTTTAGGGTTGTGCATTTTTCAATAGTGCTACTACTAGTTTCTTTCCTTGTCTCAATCCTTGTTAATATGGGAATGTTATTTCTTTAACTATGGAGGTTCATGGATCTATTGTTGTATACTAAATTTATATTATAATATGTCTCATTTGGGTGTTTTGATTAATACTTATATGTAGTCATTATAAGTTGGAACCAAATCTATATGACTTGGACTTGGTAGAAACTTGGGCATTATCAAAATAGAGATCAACTCAATGACTCAACACAACTCAATAATAAATCTGGTTATTAAAAAATAAGAGAACTTAAACTTGAGCAAACTCGAAAAGACTTGGAAAACATGACAAAACTCAACAAAACTCGATTTGTTTAGTTTGACCAAAATGTGGCAAGTTCTGACTGAAATGCCGATTTAACTTCGCAAAATGGCGAGCTCAGATGACTCATTAAGTGATCACTATACTAAGTAATTCTTGATATTGAGGTTGGATTTTGTTTTCAATGCCTTTGTTGCATGCAAACGTGAGTTTTATATGGGTTGTGAATTTGATAGTTGCAAAGTGAAGTTCTATCAAAACAATGAGAGATCATAAATCCTTCTCTTTTTTTAATAGACATGCCATAGGATATAAATATTTGGGTGTCTCAATTTAGACTACAATATGATTTTAATGCCACTTCTTTAAGAAGTATATATTTTCTACAAGTTATGAATTTTACTTTGATGGGACGTTTAGTGGCCCATTTCGAGTGTATTTGTTGGATCCTTCTATCCAATGTGATTTGGAGATTTCTTTGAATCATGAGGACCATATTAAGAGTTTTGACCCTCCAATGTTGTACAGGTCATGTAGGCTTTTCTTCTATTTGTTGTTCTACGAGATTGTTAATTTAAGATAGACATGGGAACATATTTTGGATCCCCTTTTATTTTTTTGCGCTTGATAATACACTAATGTACATAATTAGGATCCCATGGCTTATTACAATTTTCATGGAGCCATATTTTTATTTGTAACTACCATGATTTCTTGGCAATTTACATTACCCATATTTCGAAAGAGTTTCTAAATATTGTCGATATGCTATGGAACATTCCTTGTTCTTTTGAAATGCATGATAGCTTTGTGGGACACCTTACAATTACTATGTTTATATTTTATTGGGCTAGGTGAGAAAAGAAGGTGAAGCAAGTGATCTTGGATGATGATTAGTAGGCATAAGTCAAATTTGTGATGGAGTTTATTTTGTCAATGGTGCATTTGATGGGTGTGTAGATACTATATTTAGATTCGGATATCACATGGAATATTTATATGAGGTGATTGATAATACGATAGCATGAAAAAATCTATCTTTTCTTTTTCCATTCACCTTAGTTTCAATAACTTGCTTTTTATTTTATTGCTTCGTCTAGTGGAAATTGCCCTGATCTTGATTACACAATAAAATGAAAAATTGTTTATTTTATTATAATGGAGGTCACTAGGAGGGACTATAAAATATCTATCATGGGACACTTGCTTTCCTTCCCAAAAATATGGATCTTTAGATAATGCTTATAAAGAAAAAAGGAGAATACGATGGGAAAATGTGGCACTGATGTTGCTTATCCCTTAACACTTTCTTTTGTTCCATGGTTGAGGCTCTATTTTATAGATATTTTTTTATATGAAGTTGTAAATTGCTCCATAATGATATGCAGTGATGGTGGCTATGTTGTTAATATGGTTCCTTTAATGGATGTTCTTGGAATAAAAAAATAATCTAGGGGAAAATCCAAAAATGGTTGACTATTATCTCCATGTATTCTAAATTTAATCCTCTTGAGTACTATTTTTGTAGTATCTCTAAGAGTTAATATTTAGTCATTCTTTCCACACTTTATTTACTTTCATACAACCTAAGAATGCATGTGTAGACACAATTGAGACTGATTTTCCTATATCATTTTATTTTTCTTCTTCCTAGCTTTTTTTCCCCTGTGAGACTTAGATTGAGTAGGTGGTATTTGTGCCAGTTGAATGATTCTTTGTAGGACCTTTTTTTGTGAACCCTTGACAATGTAATCATGTAAACATTGATTAATCTCCAACCATGATAATTTATTATCATCTCGCCCTTTATAATTCTACTTTATTTATCTAGACATATCATTAGAGTGTAATCAATGGATCTCAAATAAAGTATTTACCTTATAAGGAGGGTCTAGGTAGTGATGGAGGGGTGTAGTTCAGTAACACTTTGGTAGGTGACCGAATGGAATTCTTATTTGGTACAAAAATGAGATCAAGAGAAGATGTTTAGAATATCTTATGGTACAGGTTAGTAGGATGTAGTTATAATTGATCATCTGATCGAAAAAGGGTGTCCATGATTTATCATAGTGAGTATGTCTATCAATAAAAAATTTATGGGTTTCTTTGCTTCTATTTCCTTCTCATTAGTGATTTTTCAAGCTATATATTTATTATTTTATATATTAGCATCCAAATAGATTAAGGTTCGATCTTTCACACCTAATAGCTCCAAGGTATTGGTTTGATTAGTATTTATAACCCCTTTGACTACCTCAAAAATCTTGTTCTTTTTATTTACCTTTTCCTTGTCTCACTTAGATATTAGCTCACCTATTTATGTAAAGCATTTCCAAATTGAATTTAGTTTCCTTTTTATCGTTGGTAGGTCTTTTTCCATGTAACTTTATATGGTGTTCTGAACACTTGTTAAAGTATTGATCATCCAATCCTTGGTCATAACATCTTCATATTTGATCTTCCATGTGGAAGAAAAGGCTTGACAAGAAGGAAGTACTTAAATATCATTATGGATTGATCTTTATATTCATAAAAATCTAAAAGATCAACCACATAATACCATTATTTTGCATGGACTAGACAACCAGTAAAGGCATGAGTGTGAAATTAATTACACATATTATACTAGAAGTAAGATATAGGAACTAAGATTCTAGACTTACAAACATCTAAACGTTCTTTATGAACATATTAACAAAATAAAGTATTGTATCAAAAAAAATTCATATCAAAATAATATACAAGATTTAATAAGAAAGTAGACAAAAAAGTACAAGATATGGCATGATGAGCACCTGTAATTTATTAAAATAAGAAATATAGAAACACAAATCTTTGCATTATGCTAGAAGAACTACACATCTCAAAATACAACCATTAGCGTTGTCAGCAACTAAGAATGTAAATTGACCTGTAAACTTATAGGAAATTATATTTATTTAAACAAGTGTATAACCCAAATGCCTCCAAATTTATTTATGATGGCAGATTTTATATTTTATAATGACTAATACACAAACTGTTGGTGTTAAATATACACCTGATACCATGTAAATAATACCTGAAATAGAATTATCAATTTGTTTAAATATTTTTCTCATATTGATAGATATAATTTGGAATACTTATGCCCTAAATGGTACAAAAAAATCATACTCCCTCAATCCTATTTTATACCTAGACCATATCCAATTAATTATTTTATATCACCATACTGAAAAATTGGGTTGATTGCAATGATATTGTTAAGCCCTTAATGATGGCACATTACCCCATGTGGTATAGCGCATTAACCCTTATATTTTGGTTCATTACATATTATTTATGTTGACTTGGGTCCATTAGTGGGTCTATTATTTGTTATTATACACCTTTGTATCCTATAGATAGGAAGGATATATCTCATTTTAGTCATCATTATATATTGTCTTGTATTGGGTACACAAGTACATTGTGTAAGGAGGTTCCTCCCTCGAAGAGGATTGTTATTTATCTCTATTATTCATTATTAAGGCATGGATTAATAATTATTTTGGTATATTCCTTCTATTTTTATATTATTTATGGGACTTGGTTGCATAACATTTGGTACCTAAGCTCTTTCCTCGAGATTGGCATTTACAAAACAAGTCATCTTGGGATTTTCTCTACAATTTTTTTTCTACAAGGATTCAGATATCAAGGTTAAAAAAAAATTCTAAAACATGCTCAAATAGCTCCATTCTAAAATTCAGTTCCTGATGCATTACAGTTTCAGAGATAATTTTTGAGGAATATAGGGATTTTGACTAGTCCAAAACCTAGTCTAAAACAAGTTTTATAGAGAAAAAAAGTCATATATGAGGAATCTGAGATCCAAATTTAGTAAGACCAGTTGCATACAAAATAATACGGAGTAGGGTATATGTGGTTGAATGTTTCATCTACAGAAATGAAATATTGGATGTGTGGCATATCATACAAGTTTGCTCTTCTGGATAGGCCAAAAATAAGAAGCTTCAGGATATTTGCAATAATTTGTTTTTGGAAAATCCAAATTAGGTCAGACATGCGGCATTGGAAATAGGACACATCAGGGTACCATAGGACAAATTTTCATACCAGGAGAAATCAAAATTCAAATTTTATCTCAATTACAAGTCGTTCGTAAAACAGTCATCTAATCAAGGTTTGAAAAAGGTACGTCAGTTTGCATTTGAATAACCTTGAGTAGAAGGATCTATTTGTGGTAAAACCTAAGGTGTGAAATATATTTATTGTTCAAAATTCCACCAAAATTAAGTGGAAAGAATAACACCCCACTCAAACCTCCATAGGATTCATCCCCAACATACGATGGAATGGAAGACATATATTTTAGAGTGTCGAAGTTGGAAGAGATTATTAAAGGAAATGTGAAAATTGATTACTTAGTTAAATTGGAAAAGAGTATGGCTAGTAAAGAGGATCTCAAAGGGATGTTTAGAAAAGAACATCTTCAAGACTTGAAGGAATTGTTGAAGGATATAAAAAATAGATTTATTCCTCATGTATATACTCAAGAAGAGGATGAGGAGGGAAAATATGACTTATTCCAGTCACGTATGGAGAAAATTGAAAACAAATTAGAGAGAAGGAAGTTAGAGTCCTCAAAATTTGATGGTTCACTACAACATCATGAGTTCAATTTAGGTCCAAGGAACTACTTTATCTCCAATATTGACATGAGAAAGTTTGATGGAAAGGATCCAATCATGTGGATTTTTTAGATGGGGAAATGATTTGATATACACTAGGTGCCCACTTTTCAAAAGTTAACTATTGCATCCTTATATTTAGAACCTATTAAATTTGTATGGTACCAATGGCATTGTGAATGTAAAAATGAATCTATTATCTCTTGTTCTGTGTTCACAAAAGAATTGATTTCACATTATCGGGATATAAATAACAACACCTTCTTTATCCAATTGGTAAATCTCAAGCAAAAAGGTCCAGTTACCAAGCACATCAAGCAATTTCAACAGCTAAGTGTTATGCAAACAAGTCCCAGATATAGCATAAAAAGAGCATAAATAGACAATAAGAGGGTAATACACGCATAAGAAATGAATAATAGAGATAAATATCAATCCTCTTTGAAGGAGGAACCTCCTTACACAATGTACTGAGTACACAAGAAAAGATAATATACTATGATGACTAAAATGAGAATATCTCCTTCCTATATATAGGAGATAAAGGTGTACAATAACAACTAATAAACCCACTAATAGACCCAAGCCTTCATAAATAATATGTAATGCACCACAATATATGGGGTAATGCGTCACACTATATGGTGTAATGTGTCATCATTAAGGGCTTAACATGCCCCTCCCCTTCAAAAAGTGGTGTCCTCAATGCTGAAGTAGTTAGGGATGCTATTGTATAAAGGACTCATCTTCCCATGTTGAATCTTCTGTGGGTAAGTTATTCCATTTAATGAGATACTCTGAAATTGATCGATTTCGAAGACGTCTAGTTTGTATTTCAATAATTTCTTGAGGCTCCAAGATGATTTTTCCTTCCTCATCAAGTTTCGGTAACATCATTTGAACTGGTAGCTTGTCACCGATTAACTTCTTTAAACAGGAAACATGGAAAACTAGATAGACTCGTGAAGATGCAGGTAGTTCCAATTTGTAGGCCATACTACCAATATTTTGTAACACCTTGTAGGGACCGTAGTCTTTAGGTGATAATTTATTATCCTTCTTGGTGTTCTTCAGGGACATATGTTTGTATGGTGGTCATCTTAAAAACACCAAATCCCCAACATTAAAGCTTCATTCACTACGGTGTTGATCTGCTTGTTGTTTCATTCGATTTTGTGTCAAATTCAGGTTGTCCTTTAAGAGTTGAAGAACTTGTTGCTGATGCTCCATGTGGTCTTCCACTGCTTGAACCTTAGAGTCTCTTAGTGAAGATGTGATGGATGGTGGATGGTAGCCATACAGTTCCATAAATGAGGTCATTTTTTATGATGTATGGATGGAATTATTAGACCACCATTCTGCCGAGGGTAACCACTTGACCCATTATGTTTGTCTATCAGCTGCAAAACATCGAAGATACCCTTCCAAACATTTGTTTAATATATTTGTTTGTCCATCATATTGAGGGTGATAAGATGAGCTATGAGCCAGTTGAGTACCCAAACAAGAAAATAATTTGGTCCAAAAATTTCCAGTGAAAAGGGGATCCCTGTCACTTACTATAATATTTGGGGTACCATGTAGTTTTTGTAACTGTCTCCATAAAATAATTGGTGATCGTGTTTTCTTTGAAGGGGTGATATAGTGCACAAAAGTGTGCATATTTAGTAAGTCTATCAACAACCACCATGATGAAACTCTTTCCTTCCAAATTTGGTAAACATGTGATAAAATACATCGAGACCTATGTCCACCTTTGGCTTGGAATGGAAAGTGGTTGTAGGAGACCAGGGATATTAATTGTTTCCACTTTATTTTGTTGGAAATCCAAACATTCTGCCACAAATTTTTGAATGTCAATTTTAAGACCATCCCAAAAAAAATCTTTCTTTACCCTGTGGTAGGTTTTTAAGAAACCTGAGTTCCCTCCTATCGGTAAAGAGTGGAATTCAAAAAGTACCTTTTGCTTGAGTTGGGAACTCTTACTAAGATATAATTGATCCTTGTACCATAGAAAGTCATGTTTCCACCTAAATGTATTAGAGGCACTGGAATCCTACTGCAACTTTTGAATAAATGTCCATATTTTGTCCTCATTTTTCCATTCGTCCATTGCTTCAATTATCCAATCTAGTTGGATGATTAAAATAGCATAGAGTAATGCTTCAACATCCTCATATTTCCTAGAGAGTGCATCTGCAAGAACATTTTTCTTCCCCTTTTTGTAGATGATATCAAAGTCATATCCCAACATCTTTGTTACCCATTTTTGTTGCTCTTCTAAATATAGCCTTTGTTCCAAGAAGTATTTAAGGCTATCATGATATATTTTAACCTTGAAATGTCTCCCTATAAGGTAGGGGCACCATTGCTCCAAGGCATGTAGTATTTCCAACATATCCTTCTCATAAATGGGCATTTTTAAGTTCTTTCCCTTGATTGGATAACTTTTGAAGGAAATATGGTGTCCTTCTTGCATTAGTACAGCTCCAATTCCATTTCCTGAAGCATCACATTCCACAATAAAGGTTTTTGTGAAGTATGGTGTCGCCAAAACATGAGCTTTACACATGGCATCTTTGAGTTGTTGAAAGGCTTGAGTTTCCTTTAGAGTCTGAGGAAATGCATCTTTCCTTAGTAACGTTGTTAGAGGAGATGCTATTATTCCATAGTTCTTAACAAACTTGCAGTAGTATCCTGTGAGACCTAATAATCCTCGAAGATTATTTAGGGTTTTGGGAATCAGACAGTCCATCATGGATTTAATTTTTTGGGGGTCTACCTTGACACCTTCATGAGATACAATATGAACCAAATACTCTACCTCCTTTCTCCCAAAGAATTATTTTGAGGGTTTTGCATACAATTCTTTCTCCTTTAGTAGTTGTAGTACCCTGTCAACATGTTGAACATGTGATTACCAGCACAAATTTTCTAAGGAAACGCTTGAAAATATAATTCATCAAACCTTGAAATGTGGAAGGTGCATTTTTTAGACCAAATGGCATGACCAAAAATTCATAGTGACCTGCATGAGTTCTAAATGTTGTTTTGGGGATGCCCTCATCCTTCATTCGAATATGATGATACCTGGAATGAAGATCCAACTTTGTGAAGACAATTGCTCCATGTAATTCGTCTAACAATTCATCAATAACGGGAATGGGAAACTTATCTTTAATGGTGATCTTGTTGAGCTCTCTATAATCAAGACACATACACCATGACCTATCTGGATTGCATACGATTACCACTGGTGCAGACTAAGAACTTTGGCTAGGTCTAATTATGCTATCCTTTAACTGTAACACCATGGTTTTGACCCCGTTGCATTAATGTATGAGATGTAAATATTATATGCAATCATGACGAGGAGCTCAAGGCCAAGGCCCTGCCACTGATTGATGTTTGAATATAGGTGATCACGGTTAATGCCTATGGTTTCTGTGCTAAGTCAAGCACATTTATAAACATCATGTAAATATGCAAATTATTGAAAAACCCACAGCCAGCTATGTCAATGCAACAAATAATGAGATGGGGGCATGATTTTCCTAAGGATAAGGGGGTGGGAATGTTAACCTTGAACTTGTTTGGGGAAAATCCATGTGTCATGGGGAGAACCCACCAGAACTGTCAACTACCCTCTTTCTTGTCTTTTCTTCCTAACCATTCATTCTGCCAGAAAGTGATTGAGGTAGTTATTGCTTGGAAGGGGAAGAGTATGGGAAATTTCGAATGGGGCAGAGCACCCAGTTCTAGAGTGTCTTGTTTTGCTTGTATGGATAAGAAAACACCAGAACCGTATGTCAATCTGACCCATGTGTTCACGCCTGGTTTTCCTACTCTCATGATTTAAGAGCTGCGGGGATCTGTTCATTTTGGGGGGGATCATTCATTCATCACCTTCACTTCCCGGTCGTCATGTGGAGGTGAGAGAACAACAAAGCTCTTTCTGTGTATGTATCATTTGCATTCTATGAGTGTGGTTTTTCATGGACATTGTGGTATTGTTGTGTTGTAGCGTTATCCTAAACTACAGAGCATATGAGACCCGGTTACTCATGTTCAGAGTAAGCCTGTGATGTAGAGTCTCCCTGTGGTTGTTGTGTTGTGAACCCTGGTTTGGGTCTAACTTTGTGCGAGACTTAGGAATGGGAGAGACATATAATTTGCTTGATAAACCTGGTGTGGAACCTCACAGTGAGATAGGAGTGCCTGGTGAACCTGCCATGCACATCCTGAAGAGCACTAGAAGGGAAGGTGTATCCTGAAGGAGCACGAAGCAGAGAAGGGGACACTTCCTTGTGTTGGGTGTGTAGGTAGAGGGGAATCCAGGCCAGATAGATCTTGGGAAGGTTTCCTTAGCTCTGTAGATGAGCTCACTATCTTAGCAGTTCTTCCTTCCCATTTCCTTAGAATCTTGATAAACCCAACTGGAAAGAGGGCTTGACTAGTAGCCTATTAAACCCATCTGTTGGCTTGGCTGTGTCTGTTGAACCTGACCTTGTGAGTAACCTTTGGCTGGACAGTCTGTTAACCAAACTATGAATGTTGGCTTGGCTAGGTAGACTGATAAACCCAGCATTGAGATGGCTTGACTGTGTACAGTCTTTTAAACCCATATGTTGGCTTAACTAGTTTTTAAGGTGAAAGTTGGCTTGACTGTGAACAGTCCGCGAAACCCAATTGTGAGATGGCTTGGCTGAGTGGCCTATGAAACTCATCTGTGGGATGTTTTCCCTTGTAGCCTGTGAAACCCAACTGTGTTGGCTTGGCTAAGTTTGATTGCATCCTTAGCTATGTATGAGTCTGCTAGTGTTCCCTTATCCCTGTATGAAATCATGCCCAGCTCGGGGGTGGCAGTGTTGCTGAGAGATTAAGGAGCACATTGGCCTATTGTTGGATGGAACGTTGTAGAGACATAGCTGGTTGTGGGACAAGCTTTCTTCAAGATAAGTGTTCTTGTCTACATAGACCTCTGTATCTGTAATACTTGCATTGTATTTGCTTGATGGAATGTGACTAACATGTTGCTATGTTGAGTTATGGATTGTTCCCTGAATAACTGCAATTATAGACATCTATGTATGTTTTTCCTTCAAATGGATTTTACTAAGTTGCAGGGTAGATTAGCCAGTTTGGTAATGGCCTGCATAATCAAATCGATCCAAGAATTCAGCTAAAAAGTTGAGTTTTCTGCTAGGAATCCTCATTTGCGTAGTTTGTGGGATTAAGGATTTTGTAGGATGTGGGATGCGAAACGTCATTTCACAGATTTTGGTTTCTGCAGATTTCCCTTCCGCAACTTGTGAGATTCGGGATGCGGGATCGCAGTGTTGCGATTTCTATTTTTCCAATCCACAAGGTTAAGTTTTCTGCACCATCGATCTTCGTAGGACGATTCTCTTTCATTGATCTGTTTCCGATGCAGGATGCGGGATGTGGGTTGCGGAAAGTGTTATTGCAATATTGTTGTAAATTTTGACCCAGCAACTTGGGCTTTCCACACCGTTGATTTTTGCGAGTGATTTATGATCCATCGATTTAGTTCTATCTGCGGGATCACCTGTGATCATTGATTTCCGTCGCATTTTCTCTCCACCATTCGATCTCCTCTAATATCCTTCCTTATAGAGCATTGGATTGATCCATGGAAGACAAGAGTGAGCGTGAAAGTGTTGGAAATGTTGAGATGTGGTTCACGGCCATGCCCTGTGTTCAATGAACAGTGAAGGTTCTCGATGAAAATTTTAATTCTGCATGATAATGGGGTATGGGTATGTGACAGTGTGGTATTAGAGCTGCTAGTTATAGCATTGGTCCTGGATGGACCAGAAACTAGTCAAGAGTACCCTACAGCGTGGTATCAGAGGTTGTCAGTTACAGTATTGGGCCTAGATAGGCCAAGTGACAATAAGTAAATGGTTTTGATTTTGAATTACTGTGTATCTGACAAATGGTGTTGGTAACACTTTTTGCAGAGTCATAGGACATTTTGGAAAAGTAAGTTTTGGTTCAACCATGAGAACCCATGACGGATATGATGCTCAGGATTGCTATGAGCATGCGTGAGATGCCATGGGGGAAATGTTCAAGTTGGAAATGATGACATTGAGTCTAATGGAAGGAGATACCAAGAGACACCGCCAGATATTGCAGCCACCATGAGAAGCTTGATTAAAGCCTAGGAAGAGCAACATCAGTTGAATGCTGCTATGTTGCAGAGTTTGACAGACTTGCAAAGAAATATAGACTCTAGGCAGGGTACAGTGAAACCCGAAGGCAGTAATAGCAGTTCCAGAAGAAGAAGAAGGATTTCTAGTAGATCATCTGAGTCAAAAGAATCAAGTGGGGATTCGATCTCTTCTTCTCGCAATGGAAAGAGGAAGAGGCCCCATAGAGATCGCACTCGAGATGAATTTAAAAAGGCCAAACCTCCTACGTTTGACGGTGAGGTAAAGGTTGGACAAGAGGTTGAAGCTTGGATTCTTGGGATAAAGAAGTACTTCCAAGTTCAAGATTGTTCGAGAAACATGAAGGCAAGGGTTGCCATATTCAATCTGAAGGGAAGGGAATCCATTTGGTGGGAGCTCTTCAAGCAAGTAAGGAAGATCAGTGAAAGGGGACTTAAGTGGAAACAGTTCCAGAAGTATTTCAAGCGGAAATACCTCTCTGACAGATACTATGATGACAAGATCAAAGAATTCCATGAGCTGAGATTGGGATAGCAAACCATGGAAGAATATGCGAATAAGTTCTTGGAATTGTCAAGGTTTGTCAGGTACATCAGGGATGAAAGAGTGAAAATTCAACATTTCCTAAGTGGATTGCCTCAGTCTTACAAAGACAGAATTCAGTTTTATGAGCTTAGAACTCTTGAAGAAGCAATAAGAAAGGCTAAGTATTGCTATGAGCAAAGCAAGGGGAAACCTGATTACCATAAGACATGGAAGGACAAGAAGAATGAGAATTTTGACCAAAGGAAGAAAGGTTTTAAACCTTATAGCTTCAGGAATCAAGAGAAGCAACCATCACAAGATGAAGCAGCCAGCCAGAGTGATGGGAGAGAAACCAAGAGATCCATAGCAGAACAGAGAACCTTTCCAATGTTGGAGATGTGGAGGACCCCACATGGGCAGGATTTGTCCACTTGAGAATGAGAGTACAAGGCCAACTTACAACATGCAAGAAGCAGAAACATTGGATCAAGTAGCAAGGGTTGTCCCTGGGATTTATGCAGCACTAGAGGACCAGCAGGCAGACCACCAGTCTACTGTGTTTGAATTTGCAGGTAAGATTGTTGATCAATCTGTTTCTATCTTGATTGACCCTTGTTCTACTCACAGTTACATTACTCCTAGAGTAGTGGAGATTTGTGCCTTTAAGAAAGTAAAGCATAACAAATCTTGGTTAGTTCAGTTAGCCACTAGAACTAAGAGAAAGGTTAGTGAAGTGATAGAGAAATGTCCATTGAGTATGAATGGATTGGTCACTTGTGTAGATCTAAATGTTCTACCACTTGGTTCCTATGATGTTCTCATTGGAATGGATTGGTTAGAAGCTCACAAAGTAAATCTTGACTGTTATAATAAGGCTTTTGAGTGCTTGGATGAAGAAGGAAACTCAAGGATTGTGAAAGGAATTCCAAAGATGATTTCTGTGAGGCAGGTTTCAGCAATGCAGTTGAAGAATTTCTGTAGGAAAGGTTTCTAGTTGTATGCATCTCATATTTTTGAGGCAACAGAGAGTGCAACTCCTAGGTTGGAAGACTTTCATGTGTTGCAGGGATTCAGGGATGTGTTTCCTGATGAGATTCTAGGGCTTCCTCCGAAAAGGGACATTGATTTCATGATTGAACTTGTACCGGGAGAAACACCAGTGTCCAAGACACCCTACAGAATGAGCACGCCAGAAATGTTAAAACTGAAGATGCAGTTGCAAGAGTTGTTGGAGAAGAAGTATATCAGACCCAGTGTGTCTCCTTGGGGGCACCAGTTCTATTAGTAAAGAAGAAATATGGTACACTTAGGTTATGTATTGATTACAGATAGCTGAACAAAGTCACAGTAAAGAATAAATACCCTTTTCCTAGGATTGATGATCTCTTTGATCAAATGAGAGGAGAAAAGGTATTTTCCAAGATTGACTTGAGGTCTGGTTACCATCAGGTAAGAATCAAGGATGAAGACATTCATAATATAGCCTTCAGAACAAGGTATGGGCATTATGAGTTTATAGTGGTACCATTTGGTCTCACAAATGCACCAACTACATTTATTTTCCTTATGAATAGTATCTCCAGCAGGTATTTGGACAAGTTTGTTATTGTTTTCCTTGATGACATTCTTATTTATTCCAAGAATGAGGAAGAGCATGAAGATCATTTGAGAATGACATTGCAATTGCTTAGGGAGCATCAGCCATATGCAAAGCTGAGCAAGTGTGACTTCTATAGAGATAGAATTCATTATTTGGGTCACATTATCTCAGAAGAGGGTATATCTGTGGACCCTAAAAAGATTGAAGCCATTATGAAGTGGCCTACTCCAAGAAATGTGGCAGATGTGATATATTTTATGGGACTTGCAGGATACTGCAGGAGATTCATTGAGGGATTCTCCCGGGTTGCACATGCCATCACTTCTTTGCAAAAGAAGGGGATAAAGTTTGAATGGACCTCGAGGTGTGAAGAAATATTCCAGCAGTTGAAGAATCTTCTCACCAGTGCACCAATATTGAAGGTTGCAGACCCAGAGAAATATTTTGTGGTGTTTATCGATGCATGCGAACAAGGGCTTGGAGGATTCCTTATGCAAGACAACCACGTTGTGTGTTATGAGTCAAGAAAGTTGAAGGAACATGACAAGAGCTATTTAGATGAGCTAACTAGCTTAGCATTTCTTCCTGCCCATTTCCTTAGAATATTGATAAACCCAACTGGAAAGATGGCTTGGCTGGTAGCCTGTTAAACCCATCTGTTGACTTGCATGTGTTTGTTGCACCTGACCTTGTGAGTAACCTTTGGCTGGACAGTTTGTTAACCCAACTGTGAATGTTGGCTTGGCTAGGTAGCCTGATAAACCCAGTAGTGAGATGGCTTGACTGTGTACAGTCTATTAAACCCATCTGTTGGCTTGAATGGTCCTTAAGGTGAAAGTTGGCTTGACTGTGAACAGTCTGTGAAACCAAACTATGAGATGGCTTGGCTGAGTGGCCTGTGAAACCCATCTGTGGGATGTTTTCCCTTGCAGCCTGTGAAACCCAATTGTGTTTCCTTGGCTGAATTTGATTGCATCCTTAGCTATGTATGAGTCTGCTAGTGTTCCCTTATCCCTGTAGGGAATCATGCCCATCTCGGGGGTGGCAGTGTTGCTGAGAGATTAAGGAGCACACTAGCCTATGGTTGGGTGGAACGTTGTAGCGACATAGTTGGTTGTGGGACAATATTTCTTCAAGATAAGTGTTCTTGTCTACATATTTCTCTGTATCTGTAATTCTTGCATTGTATTTACTTGATGGAATGTGATGAACATGTTGCTATGTTGAGTTATGGATTGTTCCTTGAATAACTGCAATTATAGGAATCTATGTATGTTTTTCCTTCAAATGCATTTTACTAAGTTGCAGGGTAGATTGGCCAGTTTGGTAATGGCCTGGATGATCATATCGATCCAAGAATTCAACTGAAATGTTGAGTTTTCTGGTATAAATCCTCATTTGCGCAAATTGTGGGATTAAGGATTTTGCGGGATGCGGGATGCGAAACGTCATTTCAAATATTTTCGTTTCCACATATTTCCCTTCTGCAACTTGCGCGATGCGAAACATCATTTCAAAGAGTTTGGTTTCCACAGATTTCCCTTCCGCAACTTGCGGGATGCGGGATTGTTGTGTTGCGATTTCTATTTTTCCAATCCCGCAAGGTTAAGTTTTCCGCACCGTCGATCTTCGTTGGATGATTGTCCATCATTGATCTGTTTTCGATGTAGGATGCGGGTTGCGAAAAGTTTTATTGCAATATTGTTGTAACTTTCGACCCTGCAACCTGGGCTTTCCGCACCATTGATTTTTGTGGGTGATTTCTGATCCGTCGATTTAGTTCTATCTACGGGATCACCTGTGATCGTTGATTTTCGTCGCATTTTCTCTCCATCGTTTGATCTCCTCTGATATCCTTCCTTACAGAGCGTTGGATTGATCCATGGAAGATAGGAGTGAGCGTGATAGTGTTGGAAATGTTGAGATGTAGTTCATGGCCATGCCCTATGTTCGATGAACAGTGATGGTTCTCAATGAAATTTTTAATTCCGCATGATACTGGGGTATGGGTGTGTGACAGCATGGTATCAGAGCTGTTGGTTACAGCATTGGGCCTAGATAGGCCAACTAATGTAAATATTATATGCAATCATGATGAGGTTCTCAAGGCCAATCCCTGTCACTGATTGATGTTTGGATATAGGCGATTACGATTGATGCCTATGGTTTCTATGCTAAGTCAAGCATGTTTGTAAACATCATGTAAATATGTAAATTAATGAAAAACCCACAGCTAGCTATGTCAATGCAACGAATAATGATATGGGGGCAAGATTTTACTAAGGATAAGGGGGTGGGAATGTTAACCTTGAACCTTCTTGGAGAAAATCCATGTGTCATGGGGAGAACCCACCAGAACTGTCAACTACCCTCTTTCTTGTCTTATCTTCCTAACCATTCATTCTGCCAGAAAGTGGCTGAGGTATTTATTACTTGGAAGGGGAAGAGTATGGGAAATTTTGAATGGGGCAGAGCACCCAGTTCTAGAGTGTCATGTTTTGCTTGCAGGGACAAGAAAACACCAGAACCATATGTCAGTCTGACCCATGCGTTCATGATTGTTTTTCCTACTCTCATGTTTTGAGAGTTTCGGGGGTCCGTTCATTTTGGGGGGGATCATTCATTCATCACCTTCACTACCTGGTCGTCGTGTGGAGGCGAGAGAACAGCAGAGCTCTTTCTGTGTATGTATCCTTCGCATTCTATGAGTGTGGTTTTTCCTAGACATTGTGGTATTGTTGTGTTGCAACGTTATCCTAGACTATAGAGCGTATGAGACCCTATTACTCGTGTTCAGAGTAAGCCTGTGATGTAGAGTCTCCCTGTGGTTGTTGTGTTGTGAACCATGGTTCGGGTATGACTATGTGCGAGAGTTAGGAATGGGAGAGACGTAGAATGTGCTTGGTAAACCTGGTGTATAACCTCACAGTAAGATAAGAGTGGCTGGTGAACCTGCCATGCACATCCTGAAGAGCACTGGAAGGGAAGGTGTATCCCGAGGGACTACAAAGAAGAGAAGGGGACACTTCCTTGTGTTGGGTGTGTAGGCATAGGGGGGTCCAGGCTAGATATATCTTATGAAGGTGTCCTTAGCTCTGTAGATGAGCTCACTAGCTTAGCAGTTCTTCCTTCCCATTTCCTTAGAAGACTGATAAACCCAACTGGAAATATGGCTTAGATGATAGCCTATTAAACCCATCTGTTGCCTTAGTTGTGTTTGTTGCACCTAACCTTATCAATAACCTTTGGTTGGACAGTCTGTTAACCCAACTGTGAATGTTGGCTTGGCTAGGTAGCCTGATAAACCCAGCAGTGAGATGGCCTGACTGTGTACAGTATGTTAAACCCATATGTTGGCTTGACTAGTCCTTAAGGTGAAGGTTGGCTTGACTGTGAATAGTTTGTGAAACCCAACTGTGAGATGGCTTGGCTAAGTGGCCTGTGAAACCCATATATGGGATGTTTTCCCTTGCATCTTGTGAAACCCAACTGTGTTGGCTTGGTTGATTTTGATTGCATCCTTAGCTATGTATGAGTCTGCTAGTGTTCCCTTATCCCTATAGGAAATCATGCCCAGCTCGGGGGTGGTAGTGTTGTTGAGAGATTAAGGAGCACACTGGCATGTGGTTGGGTAGAATGTTGCAGCAACATAGCTGGTTGCAGGACAAGATTTCTTCAATATAAGTGTTCTTGTCTACATAATTATTAGTATCTGTAATTCTTGCATTGTATTTGCTTGATGGAATGTGATGAACATGTTGCTATGTTGAGTTATGGATTGTTCCCTAAATAACTGCAATTATAGGCATCTATGTATGTTTTTCCTTCAAATGCATTTTACTAAGTTACAAGGTAGATTGGCCAGTTTGGTAATGGCCTGGATGGTCAGATCGATCCAAGAATTCAGCTGAAAAGTTGAATTTTCTGCTAGAAATCCTCATTTGTGCAATTTGCGGGATTAAGGATTTTGTGGGATGCGGAATTCGGAATGTCGTTTCACAAATTTTGGTTTCCGCATATTTCTCTTTCGCAACTTGTGGGATGCGGGATGCGAGATGCAGGATGCAGGATGTGAGATCGCGGTGTTGTGATTTCTATTTTTCCAATCTCGCAAGGTTAAGTTTTCCGCACTGTCGATCTTCATGGGGCGATTCTCCGTCATTGATCTGTTTTTTATGCGGGATGTGGGATGCAGGTTGCGAAAAGTGTTATTGCAATATTGTTGTAACTTTCGACCCTGCAACCTGGGCTTTCTGCATCGTTGATTTTTGTGGGTGATTTTTTATCTATCAATTTAGTTCTATCTATGGGATCACCTGTGATTGTTGATTTTTGTCGCGTTTTCTCTCCGTCGTTCGATCTCCTCTAAATGCTTATTAATGACCCTTTGGAGATCTAGGGAGATAGGGAATTTTGAGGTTTGAACATCCAATGAGAATAATTGTGCAACTATACCTTGATGTCCATTTTTTAACAACTTTTTCATACCATTAGAGCTTATCACCTTGCTTGGTTTTCTTCTAATACCATTTAACTCATATTCTTTGCCTTCCCATGAAAAGTTTTTTAAAACTAAAACCCATTGTTCCCAATGATTGTAACCATTGGACACCCAAGACAACATTAGCACCACCCATTGGAATAGCAATAATTGGACTCTTCAATACATATTCCCCCATATCCAGATTGATATTATGGCATTTCCCTGAGAATTTTATAGTTCCTCCCTCTACAATCATTACTTGAAATTCTAGTGCTAAATAAACAAAGCAATTAAGAACTTTGGCTAATTTACAGTGAATGAAATTATGAGTACTATCAGAATCAATCAACACTATTACCTTCTTCTTTTCGTTGTATCCTTCTATCTTCAAAGTTTAAGGAGTGCTAATTCCAGCCAATGCATGACAATATATGGCGGGAGTAATATATTTTGAAGTGGCCTCTTCTATTTCTTCTGAAGTCACCTCTTCTTGAGATACTTCCTCTTCTTTTGGTTCTTCCTCTTCACAATCTGTGTAGAATAATTTCTTCTCGTTGCACTTATGTCCCTTACTATACTTGTTGTCACAATTAAAGTGTAATCATTTTTCTCTTATTTCATCTAGTTGTTGAGGTGTCAACCTTTGTGGTGGTTTAGAAGAAGGAACATTAATTTGTCTATATGTGTTGGAGAAGGCCCTTCTAGAAGTCATTGCCATATTTTTATTTTCAACCTTCCTTGCCATCATGAAATCCTTCTCTAGCGATGATGGTTCAAAGAGACGCACCTCATGTTGATTTTTTTCTTTCAAGGTTCCAATAAAGAGATCTAACAAATTATCTTCTAAAATATTCTTCACTCTGAGACTTAGTTGTTGAATATGCTTGATGTGACCGGTAAATGAACCTTTTTGCTTGAGATTTACCAACTGACTGAATAAGGTGTTGCTATTTATATCCCCATAATGTGCAATCAATTCTTCTGTGAATATAGACCAAGATATAATAGACTCATTTTTATGGTCACAAATCCATTGGTACCATACAAACTGATCAGGTTCTAAATACAAGGATGCAATAGTTACCTTTTGCATGGTGGGCACCTGGTGTAGATCAAAGAATTGCTCCATCTGAAAAATCCACGTGATTGGATCCTTGCCATCAAACATTCTCATGTAAATCTTTGGGATAAAGTAGTTTCTTGGACCTGAATGGAACCCATGATGTTGTAGTGAGTCATCGACTTTTGAGGACTCCAACTTCCTACTCTCCAATTGTTTTTCAATTTTCTCTAGATGTGACTGGAATAAGTCATATTTTTCCTCCTTATCCTCTTCTTGAGTAGATAATTGAGGAATAAAGTTATGTTTGATATCCTTGATAAAATCCTTCAAGTCTTGAAGAACTTATTTACTAGCCATCCCTTTGAGATCCTCTTTAGTAGCCACCTTCTTTTCCAATTTAACAAAGTCATCAATTTTCACATTTCCTTTAATCATATCTTCCAACTTGGACACTCTAAAAGAAATGTCTTCCATTTCCTCATATTTCGAATATGAATCCTTTGGGGGTTTGAGTGGAGTGTGATTCTTTCCAATTAATTTTGGTGGAATTTTTAACAATATCACACCCTAGGGTTTTCCACAAATATATCCTTCTACTAAAATCTATCTAAATGAAAAATGGCATACCTTTTTCAAACCCTGATTTGAAGACTGTTTTAGGGTTGACTTATAATTGAGGTAAAATTTGAATTACGACTCCTATGAGTCTTAAACTTCATCTTGTAGTACCTTGATCTATCCTCTTTCCAATTCCACAGGTCTGACCTGATTTGAATGAGCCCAGAAAAAGTTATTGCAAATATACCCAAGCTTCTTATTTTTTTCCTATCCAGAAGAGCGTACTTGTACTGTATTCCATGTGTCTATCATTTTGTTACTATATCTGAAACTTCTACCACAAATACCTTGGTCAGCCTTCTTTCATATTCAATTGGTCTCACTCCATTTGGATATTGGATTCCTCATATATTACCTTTTCCCCAAGAACACTTGGTTTTGACTAGCTATAGGGCAAGTCAAAAACCCTAGATCCCTCCACAATTATCTCGAAAACTATAATGGATCAGGATCTGAAGTATTTATGGGAGATAGTTCGGCCTGTTTTGGATGTGGTTTTTTAACCTAGATCTCTAAATCCTTCTAGAAAAAAATTTGTGGAGAAAGTTCCAAGATGACTTGTTTTAGAGAAGTCGATCCCGAGGAAAGAGCTCTGATACCAAATGTTATGCAACCAAGTCCTACATATAGCATAAAAAGAGCAGATATAGACAATAAGAGAGTAATCCACGCCTAAGAAATGAATAGCAAAGATAAATACCAATCCTCTTCGAGGGAGGAACCTCCTTACACAATGTACTGAGTACACAAGACAAGATAAGATACTATGATGACTAAAATGAGAATATCTCCTTCCTGTATATAAAAGATAAAGGTGTGCAATAACAACTAACAAACCCACTAATAGACCCAATCCTACATAAATAATATGTAATGCACCACAATATATGGTGTGATGCGGCACACTATATGGTGTAACATGTCATCATTAAGGGCTTAACACTAAGTCTCAGAGTGAATAATATTTTGGAAGATAATTTATTAGATCTCTTTATTGGAACCTTGAAAGATAACATCACGGGGGATTCACTTATTGACCAATATCCTATCACGTTAGTTCATATTGTGGGTTTTAAAATTATCAAAAATTGAACCAAAATATTGCAGGTATTGGGGGGATGAGGGGTTTAAAGTGGGGGTGGGTAGGGTGGTTTATAAGGATTGAGGTATAAAAAGGGGTGGGGAGGAGGTTTTAAGTATTGGGAGGGGGTTTCAACAAAAATACTTTGGGGCAATATCTCTGGAAATTAAGGGTATTCTTTAATATCCCACGATCGCACGTGCTATGTGAGAGGTTCACTAAGTGAAGTCCCCGTGGATAACATTCAACATGAGGTGTGTCTCTTTGAACCATAGTCCCTTGAGAAGGCTTTCCTGATGGAAAGAAAGGTTGAAAGTAAAAATATGGAAATGACTACTATAAATTCCTTCTCCAACACATACAGAGAAAATAATGTTCCTTCTTCTAAACCACCACAAAGGTTGAAACCCCAACAACCAGATGAAAGAAGAGCAAAAGGTCGATTATTCTTTAATTGTGACAAAAAGTATAGTAAGGGACATAAGTGTGGTGAGAAGAAATTATTCGACATATATTGTGAAGAGGAAGAACCAAAAGAAGAGGAAGCATCTCAAGAAGAGGTGGCTTCAGAAGAAATAGAAGAGGATACTTCAAAATAATTTACTCCCACCATATATTGTCATGCATTGGTTGGAATCAGAACTCATCAAACTCTCAATATAGAAGGAAACATAAAAAAGAAGAAGGTGACAATGTTAATTAATTTCGGTTGTACTCATAATTTCATTCACTATAAATTAGACAAAGTTCTTAATTACTTTGTATATGCAACACTAGAGTTTCAAGTTATGATTACAGATGGAGGAACTAAAAATTTCTCAGGGAAATTCCATAATATCAATATTTCTATGGGGGAATATGTATTTAATAGTACAATTATTGTTATCCCAATGGGTGGGGCTGATGTTGTCTTAGGTGTTCAATGGTTAGAATCATTTGGAACAATGGATTTTAATTTTCAAAAACTTTTCATGAAATTTTCATGGGAAGGAAAAGAATATGAGTTAAATTGTATCACAGGAAAACCAACCAAGGTGGTAAGCTCTAATGGTATGACAAAGTTGTTGAAAAGGGATATCAAGGTATAGTTGCACAATTATGCTCGTTAGATGTTCAAACCTCAAATTCCCCAATCTCCAAAAATTTACAAAGGGTCATTAATAAGAATTCCAAGGTATTTGAAGATATTCCCAAAGGTATTCCACCTATTCGATACTTTGATGGTGCTATCCACTTAATTCCATGAAGTGTTCCTCCTAACATCATGCCTTATCGATATCCCTATATCCAGAAGAGTAAAATTGAGTGTATGGTTGCTGAAATGTTAGAGGATGGAACAATTAGGCCTAGCCAAATTTATTACTCTGCACCAGTGGTAATGGTACCCAATCTAGATGGATCATGACGTATGTGTCCTGATTATAGAGAGCTCAACAATATCACCATTAAATATAAGTTTCACATTCATGTTAGTGATGAATTGTTAGATGAATTACATGGAGCAATTGTCTTCACAAAATTTGATCTTTGTTTCGGGTATCCTCAGATTCGAATGAAGGATGAAGACATCCCAAAAACAACATTCAGAACTCATGAAGGTCACTATGAATTTTTGGTCATGCCATTTGGTCTCATAAATGCGCCTTCCACATTTCAAGATTTGATGAATTCTATTTCCAAGCCTTTCCTTACAAAATTTGTGTGTATGTTGTTTGATTATATATTAATCTATATAAAGTATTGGGAATAACATATTCAACATGTTGACAGGGCACTACAACTACTAAAGGAGAAAGAACTATATGCAAAACCATCAAAATGTTTCTTTGGAATAAAGGAGGTAGAGGATTTGGATCATATTGTATCTCATGAAGGTGACAAGGTAGACCCTGACAAAATTAAATCCATGATAGACTTGCCGAATCCCAAAAACCTAAAGCATATTCGATGATTCTTAGGTCTGACATGGTACTACCACAAGTTTGTTCAAAACTATGGAAGAATGGAAACTCCTTTAACAACATTACTAAAGAAAGATGCATTTTCTTGGACTACAAAGGCAACTCAAGCTTTTCAATAAATCAAAGAAGCAATGTGTAAATTTATTATTTTGTGACACCGGACTTCACAAAAACCTTTATTGTGGAATGCGATGCTTTAGGAAATGGAATTGGAGTTGTACTGATGCAAGAAGGACATCCTCCTTCCTTCACGAGCCATCAAATCATGGGAAAGAACTTAAAAAATCCCATTTATGAGAATTAAATGTTGGAAATACTACATGCCTTGAAGCAATGGCACTCCTACCTTATGGGGATGCATTTCAAGGTTAAAACTGATCGTGATAGCCTTCAATAAATCTAGGAACAAAGGTTATCTTCAAAAGAGAAAAAAACGGGTGACAAAGATGTTGGGATATGACTTTGAAATATTCTACAAAAATGGGAAGAAAAATGTTGTCGCGGATGAAATGTCTGGGAAAGTTGAGGATGTTGAAGAATTACTCTATTTTATCTCGATCATCCAACCAGATTAGATAGCCGAAGTAAGGGATGAGTGGAAAAATGACGAATAAATATGGGCATTCATTCAAAAGTTGCAACAGGATCCCAGTTCCTATAATACATTTAGCTGGAAATATGACTTGTTATGGTACAAGGATATCCTATATCTTGGTAAGATTTCCCAATCCCAACTCAATAAAAAGGTATTTTTTGAATTCCACTCCTCACCAATTGGAGGGCATTCAGGTTTCTTAAAAACCTACCACAGGGTAAATAAAGAATTTTTTGGGATGGTATTAAAAATGATGTTCAAAAATTTGTGACAAAATGTTTGGTTTTCCAATGTGCCAAATTGCTTCAGAGTGACATATAGGAGCTAAGGAAATATTCACATTCTAATTTATTCACAAAGTATGCAAGAGAACGTTAAAAGAGAACAAAATAACACACATAGATGGTACTAATAAATGATCTTTATATTAGTGTAAAACTTGTATATATGTTTGGTACATACTTATAATACAATGGGGGAAATTCGTGAGCCCTTGGAGGCCATCTAGATGCATACGAGTGTCAAGCTAGGATTTGACCCCTAAACCCCCATAGGTTGTCCAATAGGCTCCCAAACCATACCAAATAGTCACGAATGCAAGCGTGAACATGGATGGATCATGATAGATCATAAATGAAGGCATGTTAGGCATGGGTGAACACATGTGTGAGTAGGAGATTCTCTAGGAGACAATAAATGTCTAAGCAGACCACAAAATAACCACATTCACACACTGGCGCCCCTAGTCAAACATATTCCCTGATTTAAGGGACAAGGAGTGGAATGTCATCAATGATGGTGTTTGGGTTGTCAATATGATCAAACTACAATTCCTCAACTGTCAGGATGATCAAAGCGGAGCACCTCAACTATGAATAAATGATACAGAAATCACCTAATATACCAAGATTGATCAGTATAATCTAAGTAGGAACATATAACATAAGTACAAGACAAATGAAAATTCCCGATAGGTGTAATACCATGGTACTAAGGTGAATTATTTATCTAACAACCAACAAAATAAAGTGGAAACAATTAAGACCCTAGGTCTCCTACAACCACTTTACATTCCAATCCAAAGGTGGACAAAGGTCTCGATGGATTTTATCACAGGTTTACCAAAGTCAGAAGGAAAGAGTGTCATTATGGTGGTTGTTTATAGACTTACTAAATATGCACACTTCTATGTATTATCTCACCACTTCTATGGTGGTTTTAGCCAATTCTTTTATGGAGACAATCCAAAGAACTACATGGTACTCCTAATATTATAGTAAGTGACAGGGATCCCATTTTCACTGGAAACTTTTGGAAAAAGTTATTTTCTTGTTTGGGTACTCAATTGGCTCATAACTCATCTTATCATCCTCGATATGGTGGACAAACAAAGATCGTAAAAAATGTTTGGAAGGGTATTTTCAATGTTTTGCAGCTGATAAAAAAACATAATGGGTCAAGTGGTTACCCTTGGAAGAATGGTGATATAACACTTCCTTACACACATCATTAAAAAGGACCCCAATTATGGCACTTTATGGCTATCATCCACCATCCATCACATCTTCAGTAAGAGACTCCTCTAAGGTTCAAGCAGTGGAAGACCACATGAAGCATCAACAACAAGTTATTCAACTCTTAAAGGACAACCTAAATCTAGCACAAAATCAAATGAAAAAATAAGTATATCGACACCGCTGTGAATGAAGCTTTAATGTGGGGGATTGGGTGTTTTTAAGACTACAACCATACAAACAGATGTTTCTGAAGAACACCAAGAAGGATAATAAATTATCACCTAAATACTACAGTCCCTACAAGGTGCTACAAATTATTGGTAGTATGTTCTACAAATTACAACTACCTGCATCTTCACGATTCCATCATGTTTTCCATGTTTCTTGTTTGAAGAAGGTAATCAGTGACAAGATACCAGTTCAAACAATATTACCAAAAGTTGATAAGGAAGGAACTATATTCTTGGATCCTGAATAAATCACTGAAATAAGAACTAGACAGCTTAGGAATCGATCAATTCCATAGTATCTCATTAAATTGAAGAACTTACCTATGGAAGATTCAACATGGGAAGATGAGTCCTTTATACAACAACATCCATAACTGCTTCAGTGTTGAGGAAAACACTTTTTGAAGGGGAGGAGCATGTTAATCCCTTAATGGTGGCACATTACCCCATATAGTGTAGCGCATTACCCCCTATATTGTGGTGCATTACATATTATTTATGTCAGCTTGGGTCTATTAATGGGTTTATTAGTTGTTATTGTACACCTTTGTCTCCTATATATAGGAAGGAGATATTCTCATTTTAGTCATTATTGTATATTTTCTTGCCTTGGGTACACAAGTACATTGTGTAAGGAGGTTCCTCCCTCGAAGAGGATTGCTCTTTATCTCTGTTATTCCTGATTAAGGCATGGATTACTCTCTTTTGGTCTATTCCTGTTATTTTTATGTTATTTCTAGGACTTGGTTGCATAACAAATACACTTGTTATTAACAATTTCATGTTCATTGGTTTCCTTCATTGTCCATATCCCACTCTTCTCCTCCATCATTTTCGTTAACAAGAACCTCTCCTTCAGTAGGATATTCTACTTTAACATACTTCTTCCCATCAATGGTTTCATCTTGCATTTCAACATGAACCTCTCCCTCATTTGAGTCTTTTTTCTTCTACATACTTCTCCCAATCAATGGTTTCATCCTTCATTTCATCATGAACACCATCTTCATTAATATCATGTACCTACAAAGAAAGTTGCATAAACATTTCAAGCACCCAATAACACAAAAATAAGAATGTTAAGAACCTCAATTTCAATATGAAACAAAAATAAACACCATGCATGCTTAGGGTGGTAGAAAACAATGCATACATCATTTTTTTTAAGTAATAAATATCATCATATTAATTTTTCAAAATAAGAAATTTACAACATGACATAGAGTTTTGGGCTATTAAACAGTTCAAATCACCCGAGCTCCAAAACTATATGAAAAGCAATGCCCTGACAAGTGTGTAATAGAATCCTTCCTATCAAGATTTATAGAAATATTGATATAGACTTGACCAACATTGACACTTGCAAAAAACATGATCATTGTTCTGATATTTCCTATCGCTAATAGTCCACATCATGCAAATATAAAACCTAGAAAAAATGCAAGGCATAAAAACTATTACATAACTCTAAAAATATCATAAGAAAGTTGCTAGTTTGAATTTGAGTGCAAATCTGGATCCTCTTCATTAGAATATACATCAAGAGTATGATAATTTAGATGGATGGGCACACCAATTGCATCATTGTTCTGGTGGTAGGTGCAACTAGCCCACTGACGAAACTCTAGGCTGCCAAAATAGGACACCAGGGAAGAGATTTGATGGTCTAGCTTCTCAACCTTGAAGTCCATATTATGAATCTCTTTTATGGCATCAAATATCATATTGGAATTGACCTCAACATGACCATCATGACAAGTTCAATATTTTTTCTTTCCATTATCCTAGAGCATATGATTGGGAGGATTAAAGGTGTCTTAATCTTGATGACCCTCTCCCTTCTGAATTGATGAACTACACTCAATTTGCATTGGAAAAAATTATCTAGGGATGAATCCCATAGAATTACCTTACTGATAAAAACACTTAACCTTGAAATTCCACTTCTTTTGGTCATCTATGGTGGGTTGTGACTGCTTCAAAGTGAGGGGAAACTTGAGACTTCGGTCTTTTGGAAACACATGAATCAAATAAGGATGACCCCCAACATTCCCTCAAATGAGGCATGTTATACCACTAAACAAAAACAATAATTTCACCTTAAAGACTCATACCAAAGACCTAGAATCCTTGCATATTGCTTAAATTTAATAGAGGGTTGCTTGGATCGTTGATAAGATACCCACACGCGAGAGGAGAGAGATATCGATGAGATAAATTATTGATAGCCATCATTCTGCATGGAAGGATCATTATGTAGTTAATTGTATTTCTCATAGCCATAATTCCTCTAAATTGATATGAATTCGAGTATGGGATACATGTGATAATTGGATTCACATTCATGGTATGCTTCTTAACATATAATAATTCTTGAGGATGAGATGTGGGACGACCCCACCTCCCCCCTATTCTGGATGCTCATCCCTTCATCACCAATATCTACTAACACCCCATCCGGAGAAAATGCAGACATTATATACCACATGAATAAAATATTCATTTTTGAAAGGGACCTCTCCTTTGACTTCCACATTTGCAAAGTCTTCTATGAGGTCTACATTCATTTTACCAACATATGTTAGATAATCCTCAGCAGGAGGATAGTCATTCTTGCAATAAATTGGGAAAAATATTGTCTTAGTACTTGTTTATGCTCTCAATGTTCAAAACAATAATTTTATTCTAAATTAAATTTAAATTGTTTCAAAGATACATTAGTGAAAACCTTGATCTTCTTAGATTCAACTCAACATCAAGTGACAAATTCCATCCTTCAAATGTGTTAGGGTAGTCCTATGGATCTGCTAATAATTCAACATCCTTTTGATTTACCTTCAAAATTAAAAAAACTAGAATTGCAGACATATAAGAAGTTAATTTCTAAAAGTGATGGAAAAACAACAGTAATTGGATATTTGAATCATACAAAGCTCCTATTTTTTTAAGGTGAAATCAAGTGTCCTACATAAAAATTCTCAGCAAGGATTAAAGAAAATAATGCATTGTACATTATAATGTCATGCTCAAATGTTTAATGCTTAAAAGGGTGTTAGAGCTTAAGACTGAGAAAAGAGGAATCCTCGATCCACGTTCCCCCCAAAATCCTAGATACATATTTTTCCAACCTAAAAATAAATCGCATCCAAACTTGAAAGAAGACATAGTATATTGTCTCGTACCCTATCATCAGTGCCCAATGAAACTAAATCCATGTATTCAAATTATCCATTGAAGTATTTATGCCTAAAAACTTCCCTATCAAGGTATTACCTTTTTCATTGTAGAATCTACTCCACCCTCAAATCATCTTCAACTACAATATGATCACTTCTATCCTTAAGTTTAAATACCCCCTTCCTTATGTTCTTCACTGCACCTTGTATGGAAACATTTTCCCTGCTTCCTATCCGAACCGCAAGATAAAGGCAACCTCCAATCAACCCATCTTCGCAAGCCAGATATACCTAAGGAATTTTTTATAGGTAATCATTCACTTTTGTTGGCATAGACCAAGATTTATATTTTTCTATTTCATTTAACATCTTTAACTGATAGATGTCTTGTCGAGAAGTATCCAAAAATCGCCACATAAAAAGAGCTACATTTAAAATAGAATAAAAAAATTGCAGGAGAATCATGACATATACCTTACATGGGTCATTACCCCAAGTGGAGACCAATTCTGAAATCTTGCTTGGAATATAGGTTCATGCCATAAGGACTTCCATGGACTCATAAAAAAAACTCTCTGAGTGTAGCCCTATAACCATGGTATTCCATTAAATAACATCCCTTTGAGATATTTTGTCAAACACATCGCATGAATCCTTCACACACCCACATTTTCCATACATTTATCTATGATAATTATCCAAATGGGAGTTTACCACAATATCTCCCACATATAATAATATGTTCCTGAATATCCTTCCCCTATGACCAATCTATGCAAACACTAAGAACATAGGAACACTAAAATTATCTAGCCGGATACCCGTCTACTACATTTGATCATATAGAGAAATGTTTCAATGCAAATCCATTTTCAGGCATATCATCTAATCATAGAGTTCCAAATGAACACATTTCACTCCCAAATTAGTTGGAGTTATTCTGAGGAGGTCAAGAGGTAAGGATACCTTGAGTGGGAGGTCATTGTTTTGTTTTTTCTTTTATGTATTGTTTGTTTTTTTAATATTATATAGAATAATACATTTATTTTTAATATTTTTAATATATATAATACATAATAGTGTTTTTTTTGTTTATTCATTTATATAATATTAATTTGTTTTTTATCTATATAATATAAAATTAACATTTTAATAATCAAATTAAAATTAAAATTAAAAAAAATAGCATTTCCATTGCATGAGTTAAGATCGAATTCAAGATTTACAAGGTTCATATGCACCATGATGTCCTTATACCAAAATGTTTTCTAAGAGTTAAAAAAATATCGATCCTAATCCCAAAGTTGATCACTTAATTGAGTACTAAGAAGAGGAGTCTCCACCTCCCATTCCTTCTAAGAAGTAGGCACATATTGATGCCTCTTCCGACCATCTTAATGTTGTAGAGAAATTTCATATTGTTGACAATTCTTGTACGACTCATTAATTCATTATCTATGCATAGATAAGTGCAAATATTACCCTCCATAGAGGTACCCTATTCTTCAAGAATTTAAGGAACGCATCAAACACCAAAAAGAGGTTCTTCAACTATTGAAGGGTAACTTACGGTTAGCACAATATAAGGTGAAACAACAAGCAAATAAAATTCGCAATGAAATGCACTTTGAAATTAGGGATTTGATATTTAAAAGGCTACAACCATGAAAATATATGTCCTTAAAAGAAACAAGGGGACACTATGAAAACTTGTGAAACCATCTTACTAAACCTGCAATATAGGTGTGGTATGATGTTATGATACAAATCTTTTAAGACTTTTATTGAACCTCTTGAATCATTAATATTTTGTCACTTGGGAATTTTTCAAAGGATTCAAATATTGAATCATATTCCTATAAACCACAAGTAAGATGAGGAAACATTAGGCAGAAAAATACACTAAGGTATCTTGTAGTTGATTATTTGAACATATGAATTATGCACTTTACATGTGTCTTTATCACATCGATTTTGGAGCTTAGAAAAGCAACGATTTTAACAAACCTTTATACCTTTGAGGCTGCTATTTTCTTTGGGTTTTTGCATGAGGTGTTATTCTTCTTCCATGACAATAGTAGAGATGCAATAAATTTGCATGTGATGAATGAATCTTATGAGCATTAATATAGGCACCTTCTTTTTTTTTCAGAAGAAAAAATCCTGTCCTTGATATTCATATTGAATCAAAGGGCATCTAACGTGCCTTCCTAGTATATGGATAACATACATGACATTGTAGCTGTGGATATATATTTCAGTAGCAAACTGAAAGAGTTACAACCCCTGTGAGCAGAGTGGGGACTAGAGCAGAAACTACATACATTTCCCATCAGTAATAAAGATATTGTCCATTATGACCATATCCACCGTGAACCAAAAAGAGAAGCTCAGCCATCTAAAAGAGTCCGCTCCATCACAATCACTAAGGTGCAATAAAAGAGGAGATCTAGCACCGGGCTCAAAAGAGCATAAAACTATCTTGTGAGGCCAAATGACCATCATAAAATTTAGAGTAAAATCCTGATCCTAGAGCACAAGAAAGGGATTTTTTAGATAGGTGGTCAGCAGTCTGATTGTGTTCACGGTAGACATGGCAAAAGGACAGCTTAAGGAAGTATGTACAGATCTTCCTGATGTCCCTACACCAATGGATAAGCTCAGGTGGTGTGAGGGAAACAGTACCCTTTTCCCAATTGATGATGACTGTAGAGTCGCCAAATATCTGGATCTTGGGTAACCCCATCATTTGGGATGTATGCAGCAGGGCCCAGAGCCCAATTAATTATGCCCTAGTGTTGGTGCTGAGTCCAGCCCCCAAAGCAAACTCGAAGGAGTGTGACTCATTCAAGTGCAAACAAAATCCAACCCCACCAGTATTATTGACAGATGCTCCATTAAAAAAACCACAGGGGTAAGCAAGAGTAGGTCTCGGTCCTTTAGCTCTAGGTTTTTTGGCTCTAGTGACAGTAGGGAAATAGAGCTATGAGGAGTATGAGATCTGATGGAGTAAACTGAGAAAAGATACAGTTTTCCTTCAAAGATAGATATGTTCCTTGCCTTCCATATTGTCCACATGGCGAGGAAAGGGAGATAGCAGTATCCAGAATGCTTAGAGAAGGAGACAGTCCACATATCCAGGAAGGAGCAGATACTATCAGACTGGTGAGGAGGGGACAAATGGTGATGTTTCAAGAGGACGAAAAGTAAATTATTCCAAATGGGGCAGAAATAAAAGAGGTGTTCGATACTTTCTATGTCCATTCTGCAGAGGATACAAAAACCAGGCCCCGACCATCCACGTTTTTGAAGGTTGTCCCAGGTAAGTAATTTGTCCTGCAATGCCAGCCATATAAAATAGCAAATTTTCTGGGGAAGAGTGTTGTTCCATACAAATGCAAGAAGTTTGTTTCCATCCGGTGGGAAAGATGCATTGATAATGCAATCATATGTCAGTTTGGTAGACACAGTTCCATCAGATATTTTGAAAGACCAAGTCAGAGCATCTGATTGATCAACAAGTCATAAGCCACATGTTTTTAGTCCCCTCGTGAAAGAATTCCAAGCATCCTTCCAGACGCCGCCAACACTGAGTTCCTCAGCAGAATACCAATATTTTTGAGCATCCGGGAGGGTATTCTGAGCCTGTGCAAGTGTCACTATATCCAAATTTGCCAAGTACTCATGAATCCCCTATGGAATCGAGAGGGAGTTGGATACACCAACAATCGGATCAATACCGAGAAGAATGTTCTTACCATTGCCAACCTGCCAAGCAAGATGCCTACCAAGCCATGGGAGAGTGAGCAGGAATCCTTTCCATATAGCAAATACGCCACGGGACAGGAAATTTTTCCTCTGAGACATGACTCAACCATGCACATCTTCAAATATTTACTGATAATAACACGGTTCCATAAACCATCATTTTGGAGTGCCAGCCATAAATTCTTCAATCTAAGTGCAATACTGAACCAGTGTAAATGCTTGATACCCCAGCCACTGTGTACTTTATTCCATGAAATCACTCTCCAGTTGGTCAAGTGATACCGTCACTTATAATCCGAGAAGCCCCAGAGGAATGCAAAGGCGAGACTCCTGAGCTTGTTTAAGACTGAAACAGGTATGGGGGCTAGTCCCATCCAGTAGACAGGTATATTGGTCAAAACCACTTGCACAAGAGTCATACGGCCCCTGAGGGAGAGAAGCTTGTGAGCCCAATGTGAGATTCGGTGTTCAAATTTTTTAATCAGCCAGTGCGAGTCATGAACCCTATAGCCCAAAGGCTTGAGAAAATAGTCGAGATACATAAATCCTATAGAGATTGGCTCCATATTGTAAGGCAGAGCCTTTGAAATCTCAAAACAGATATCAATATCCACATTTTTATAAAGAAAACAGGATTTGTCAATACTAATAGACATCCCAGATGCCTTGCAGAATTTACTAAGAATGACATCGAAGGCCATCCATTCAGATAAGGAACCAGTACCTAATAAGATCACGTCATCAACAAATAGGAGATGAGTAAGGGAAAAGGTTGATGAGATCTTAATACCTTTGATGAGTTCATGATCTCTAGCATCTACAATCATAAGACTGAGCCCCTCTATCACAAGTATAAAGAGCAAGGGCGAGAGGGGACAACCCTATCTGATACCTCTGGAGGCTGAAAATAAATTTGATGGAGTACCATTGATAAGCACTGCAAAATTTGTTGATGAAATACAACCCATTATCCAGTTAACAACAAGGAGAGGGATCCCAATCTGGATCAGTATAAGCCTGACGAATGACCAATTCACTCATCAAAGACCTTCACCAATTCCAGTTTAAGGATAAGAGCACAAGAATTCTTTGTCTTGACAGAGTGAAGGGCCTCTTGTACAATACCAATGGGTTCCACGATCTGACGATTTTTTTAAAAACCAAATTGTTCAATAGATATGTGAGGATCCAGGAAGGGCTTAAGTCTCACAGCAATGACCTTGGATATCAATTTGTAGAGCAGATTACACAGGGAAATGGGCCTGAAATCCACAAAGGAAGTAGGCTTATCTCTCTTGGGGATAAGTGTCAGAAAGGTGGAGTTAAGTGAGGGAGGGATACAACCCGATACCCTGGTAAATTCCACAGCAGAGAGAATTTCTTCACCCAACAAATCAAAGAAGTGGAGATAGAATTCAATAGGCCAGCCATCTGGTCCGGGCCTCCTATCTTTCTTGAATGAGTGAAGGGAAAAATCAACCTCAGATAACGAGACCGGTTGAGTGAGACATGAAGCATCAGTAGTGGAGATCATAACAGGGTAAAGAGAAACGACGTTGAGCTATTCCAAAAGATAGGTCTTATTGTCATCTTTGAATATATGTGCAAAGTGTTCCTGTCCCAATACCTTTAACTCAAATTCATCCTCAACACACCTACCCCCTTCATCCAATAGGGACCAAATGGAGTTTTGGTTTCTCCTACCAGAAGCAACTGCAAGAAAGTACTTAGTGTTAGAGTCACCTTCTAGTGCCCATTTGGTACAGCTTTTGAGCTGCCAGGTCAATAGGTGGTGCTCCAATATAGGCACCTTCTTGCGATACACAGAAAGTGCTACTAGTATTGACACTTACTTTCCCATTTTTTTATACAAACCCAAATTCAATATTCAAATTGGAACCAAAATTCAACCATGTGGGTAAATACAGTTCCATTTGGGTTTTTTTTGGCTTTTTTTAATATACAATAATGTATTATATTATACTATATTATATATAATTTATATAGTATCTATCATAACTATATTATATTATTATATAGAATTATATAGAATTAGGATATATTATAATATTACAATTTAATATTATATTAATAAATAATATATTTATTTTGTTTTAATGTATATTTTTAATTTATATAGTATCTATCATAACTATATTATATTATTATATAGAATTATATAGAATTAGGATATATTATAATATTACAATTTAATATTATATTAATAAATAATATATTTATTTTGTTTTAATGTATATTTTTACTTTATAGTTTTTATTCTTATATATTATATATTATAACTATAATTAAAAATATATTTTTACACAATTAGAGTTTAGAGAATGAATGATATTATATATTATATCATTTGTGTGTTTATATTGGTACGTTTTATTGCTAGAGCGGGTAAAATTTGAGGATTCGATGCCAAACAAGCAAGCCTTTGACAAAAAAATTGAAGGATAACAAGCCATCCTTTGACGCGAAATTATAAAACAATTTATTCACATGCATTGACAAAATCTAATAATGGAAAATTGTAACATTGTAGATGGATTCAGAGACTCCTTGTGTGACTCGGTAATGGGAAATTGCAATTTTGACAATTAATTATTCCAATTTTGAAAAAGGGGGTCTCTGAATCTATCCACAATATTAAAATTTAGTAAATTGTAATATTGTACATGGATTCAAAGACATGATCTTGTGTAACTTGGAAATGAAAAATTACATAGTATCGAGTGACACATGGGGTCTTTCAATCCATCTAATAAAGTACTTTTGCAATTTACTAAATTTTACCATGTTGTGATTCAAGGAAGGATTATGATCAAACTCATCAAGGTCATGATTTATCGTCATCGTGATTATGATCATGATCAATGATCAGGTCTTTGAATCCAATTATATCAACTACAGTGTTAAAATTTAGTAAATTGTACAAATTCATTGTCAAAATTCTAATTTTCCATTATCAGAGTGACAACTAAAAATGACCAATTCATATTCTTAGTGTTATTGTTATGTGGTCATTTTAACTTTAGTTACTTGTGATATGGTCATATATTTTATCCTGTGACTGACTTGGTTACTTATCTTGAGTGTTTTTAGTTGCCTCACTCAAGTTTGGTCATTTATCCCTTGAAAAAATTGTGTTGTCCAAACTTTTTGATCACCTAGTCATTTATATCTCTTTATGTACTAGAGTTGGGATCTCAACGTAGAAAATTATTATTGTCTCATTCTACTGTTCAATAATGGCACCGATAAAAAGTGTGTAGAGCTCGTTGGAGACAATGTACCAAGCCTTGCAAAAACTTGAACCTCAAGCAAATTGTAAACCATTTGCAGTTACTATAGATCGTCCTCTCTTCATTTTCATCCTGCGAATGATGTGTATTAGTGCCTCCCTGAGTGTGAGAGAAGTGAGCATGTTCTTGAAAATGCTATAAATCCAATTCATGGAGAAGAGTCATTAACAACAAAATTTTCAATGTAAACCTAGCAGCCTAGTTTTATTAGTGTTGGTGCAAGCCCATTAAAATTCCTTTTGAATTTGTATTCTGGTTTATTTTCTTTAGAATTTCATTCATTTAGATTTCTAGTGTGCAGAAGTAGGGGAGGACATAGCATATCGCATGAGCATAGGATAATCCCTTTGAAGAGCATAGTATTTAATGAAGTTAATTGTTTTCATACTTTGACAAACCTCTATTTGGAAGTTGGTATCGACTCTTCTTATCTCCACTAAATTCGATGGCCTTCTCCATTGTGTGGATATTTGCAACCATAAGAGAATTCAAACAGTTTTTTCGAAAACCAACGATGAAAGGAGATTTCAAATCCAGCTAGTGCATGCATGCTAGAATAGTTTGAAACACATTTTAGAACCAAAAATCTATTTGAGGGAAATTCATTGGCATCCACAACTTGATAAGAAGTTGCATTGCATTTTTTGTAAAAACACATCAAAGTTTCATCACCAAAGTATTTAATAAGCTTAAGATAAAATTGTGACTTGCAAACTGTAAATTTTGTAAGTTAATTTGCTCTTGGAATGATTTTTGGTGATTCATTGTACTTGGGTTCATTTTCAGCTAAGATTGACACCCTTTGGGGCTTCAATTTTTGTGTCGGTTTCCTAATTGTTGAGACTATCTGTAAAGGGGTGGAGTTGCAAGAATCCCTTCCTTGAGTGAGTTTTTAGTTTATCATTGGTGAGGTTAAATGACTTGGTAGAGTTACTGAACACTCTACTTATTTCCTTTGTATATGAAATTGTCATGGTCGACAAGACCACACTCACTCACATTTGAGACTATGCAAAAGAATCTCAAGACACTCTTGATTTCGTACATCTTGAGTCACAACGTGTAAGAGAAGAAACACATTCTAAACTTATTCATGTTTAGAAAATTCCTTGTAATGATTATGTTCAGTATCCTGCACAAAATGACACAAATTTAGAAGAACATAAGCAAATCAGTGGCACCCATCAAAATAAAATGAAAGTGAATATCAAGTAATGCATCTAAAAGTTTTGTTTTTTCCTCCCAATCTCATCATGAAACCATGGTAAGAGATCAACCATAAAAATAATAGAACTGGTCTTGGCTATGACAAGGAAGTGAAAATTCACATTCCCTATTTCTCCAAGGTTATCCAGTTTCACAGTGATAGATTCCTCAATGAGAGTTCATGTTCATCCACATTATTTCATAGTTTGACATGCCAACACACTGATCAAGTTGGCCATATGAAAGGTCAATCTTTTTATATTTACCCTTGTAAGAATTCTAGAAAGCACACCCATTCTTCATACATATACTTCATTATGAAGAAACCTGAGATTCATTATTGGTGGATCACTTATTTTCAATGGCCGTCAATGGTAAGGAATATTTATAAGTCATACCGAATATTTAATTCATGAGTATTGACACATCTTGTAGTTGAGATATCTTATTCTCCTCACATTGTTCTTTATAGGGGGGATGATGAACATTCATAAATAAGCGAGTGAAAACAAGCAAGTGGGAATAAGAAATCATGGATTAGATATAGATCCTTGATCTTTCCACACTCATAGCTAGAGTGAGATCCATGACTATCCAATTAGTAGAATAATGCACCAGATTATACTAACCTTTTGCAATGTTCCATAGAACCTCTGAGAGAGAGTTGTCACCAATTTCTAGTTTTTGTGGTTAGCTTAAAACCACTCATTTAGTAGAATACAATAAAATTATACTAACCTTTCAAAATGTTCCACCATGAACCTCTGAGATTTTGTGTGAAGTTCCAACATTGGTTTCCAACCTTAAGCCACTTCATGGTTCATGATTTTATAGTTGTTGAGATTGAGAGTTTGTGGTCATCCTTAAACCAACTACGTAGTAGAAGAATTCAACTTCTAATATCCCCCTTTGGTTGGTGTTCATTCAAAACCACCACTTCAAAGAGCACGTGTACTTAGCAGGAGAAGTCATATTCTCCTAACTTCCTTGGTATAGTGAGTTTGTCAATCCTTTTATTCATCTCTCTTTTCTTGGACTCATATACACCCATTTGGATTAGGTGGGGTGGGTGTTGTAATCTAATATGATAGGGTTAGTGAAAGGTCATTGAGAAGTCCAAGAGACATATTGGAAGATTAAACTAGGAGGTATTCTCATGTGTTTGTTGTACTTTGATTAATGATAATGAATGTGCTTCATGAATATTCATTTTGTCTTGGTCTTCGTCATTCTTGGTGTATTTGGATTTTTTCTTTCCAACTTCCTATATACCCTAAGGGGAACCTAACAAAGTGTTTACAATACCATATAATATGATTGACATTTTTTGCATCATTTCCCTAGAAATGTTAAAAAGTAATTGATCAATTTGTAGCTTTATTTTCTTATTAATTGCATAAAAAAGAGGAAAATTTCTTGTATAATTTGGGTTAATCAGTATTAACTTTCTCATTACAAACATTTTAGATGTGGTGGAGTGGAAATAGTAAGACAAGAGGTAAGAAGTGGTGCATTCATTTTTGAGTTTTTACAAATTTTTATCATGTTGGTATTGTATGTATAGTCTTAGGGATATTAAAGGTATATTTGTAGACCATGATGAATAGATTCCATAATTCCAAGAACCTCATTTCATGGTATTATAAGAAAATACCCATCTACTAATCCACTGGATAGGAGAATACCATGAGTAGAATATACATCTAGAATTCCAACTCCTTTAGTTCTAGGTTCTAGAGGTAAAGGATCAAGCAAAGGCATAATTACAGGTCCAACAATTTGTTCTACACTTGTAGAGGTACATAAAGAATAAATTGAAATACAAAACAGATACTTTAAGGAAATCCTCGTAGTTTAACTATCATCAACTGATTCTAGTTTGAAATCAATTGCAAAACATCTTAATTTTATCGTCATTGGAAATATGGTAGAGGAGGATCAACAAGCATCAAATGAAGGAGAAGATGAACAAGTAACTTTTGAGTTTCCAATTCTATACCTAGCTAGAGATGTATACATGAAAAATCTTCTATCCTCAGAATTACAACACTTCCATGGTATGGTTACTGAAGACCCTTATTCTTTTTTTTTTGAATTTGGCATTTCACATCACAATTATAACTATGTTAATGCTTAAAAAAAGATTAAGTTATTTCCTGCAACACTTAAATATGTTTCTCTAATATGGTTTATAGGACTGGAATGTAGTATTAAACCTTGGGATGACATGAATAATACCTTCCTTAAGAAATTTGAAGAATACTGTAAAACTAGGGATTCATAAGAATATATTTTTAAGGTGGTACAACACGAGGATTAAAGACTTGAGGATTATGTTCAATAGTTATTGTATAATGTGAAAAATTACAAACAAAATGGTTTGAATAATAGTATAATCAAAACTATCCTTGAGAAGGGAATTCGAGACAAATATATATATGTACTTAACCTGATGGGGTCTGGTGATATTTCTTATTTACCCTTTGTAGAGACTTGCAATTTGTGTAGGAAGTACTCAAGAAGTCGATAAAAATATAGTAAGGGACCTCAATACTCTCTTTAAAAAGTAACCAAATAAGTTATAGGAGTAACTAAGGTAGAACTTGGAAATTTACTGGAAAATTTTAAAATAAAGGTACTTGGAACTCTGAGTTCACAATTAGACAGACTAAAAACTAATAAAATATAAGAAGAATAAAATGCATCTATGTCTATTTTATGTTCTATATGTAGGAAAAAATATCTCGTATGATATTGTCCTCTGAATAACATTCAAGTTTGTGTTTTTTGTGTAGGAAAGCATTGTAACACCATTGTCCATTAGAGGAACCAATTAGAAGTTCTAAAGTAATTATGAAGGACACATACAATCCATAACATGAAATAAATACATGTGCATATGCACAATATAAACATAGAAGAATTAAATTGATTCTACACACATGACATATGCATTTACCAACATAATACATCACATGCATAATCATAATAGCATGGAAAATTAAAATAACAGTAAATAATAGATCAAACACAAATCAAATACAAGACAATATTTATATGGAATCAAGGATCCAAGCAACTAGTTGTGTAAGTACAATTTTCCACCCAACCATAAGTACTATATCTAGCATATATTATTTATAGTGAGAGTACAACCCCAAGTCAAGATATGAATTCACCAGGGTGAAGGAAAAGACCTAGAGGCCTCTACCTCTCAACCCATAACCCATTCTTCTCTCCATACACGACCAAATACTCATATATTCCTTTGCAATACTCTCACTCAGCTATCATACCCTTGGTTCCATGACACTTACCCCACATGACGCCTTCTAAGTTCAAGCATTTGCTTCACCAATCTAGGTCCCTCGGGGAATCCATCTTCCCAAGTTCTTCTATTTTCAACAATCTATATTTCTAGGTTCTTCAAGGGTGTGTGCAATATCAGTGTAGGCCAACATTGGGCTATTAATCATAAGTAAAATTTATGGGTGGGGGTTTGAGTGTGATTAGTTGGTGTCTATGAGAATCAGACTTAAGATAAGGAGGAATTCATGAAAGGTAAGGTCAACGACTCTAACTCCCTGAGTAGGATAGAGGGGAAAGTAATAAGGTCCCCTAACATAACTCTTAACAATGGATAAAAGGACTATTATTACTATCCTATAACTCCTTTAATCCCCATTCTTCCATAATTGTGAGAAGGGACTTCTCCCACCAATATCACATAGAATTGAATGAGTAAGTGAACACTATAAAAATAGAGTATTTGGATCATTTAAGGCCCATTGAAACAATTATAATAGCTTTATGTATTACACTTGGAAATATAGGATACAATTCCCCATAAGCCTCTTTTCCTCTTCCCCTCAAATGGAACTAACCCCTTTGGTGCATCTTATACATTCCTTTTGGTCCATTCATATTATTAATAAACATAATACTTACATAGCACTATGATTATCTTGATGATCCAATCACACAACTCAAAGGAGGAAAACATTTACATAACAGATTCAATATATTCCAAGGGTCAAACAAGGGGTATTACAAGCATGCTGCTGAAAAATGTCCTCCATTTCCTAGACTTTAAGCAATTTATAAACGAGACAATTTTGAAATTAAATCACTTTTGTATGCTACACAGAATAGACCTTTGCATCCGAGAGTGATAAGTTTGTCAAAAATTATTCACAATAATTTTCTACATCTTATTCAAATTATTGATATTATTAAACATGGAATGTTTCAATTCCTTAACAAACATGGTTCCTTAGTAAATCCAAAATGAATCCTCACAGTAGGTTTGGTGAGGAATTGTTGATGGAAAGATGCCACCTTACTCTTTCACTCAACAACAATATCCCCAATCATAATTTTTACAACAAAAACAATTTATATTACCTAGACAATATTCCTCATCATGCATCAAGCATACCCTTCACTACAAGACCAAGTAAGTCCATCTCAACCATTACAACTATCATATAATCAACCACACCCTTTACCCACTTAACTACTTTCTCAACCAGTCCTAAACTCTAATAATAAAGTAGTTCAGTTTGTTGGAAATAATGAATTGCAAATCTTCCCTAAATACTTAATTACTCATGTGGAACTACAAGAAGTTCATTTTTAAGGTCTAGGAAGTTGTTGAACCAAAAATCGCCCATAGTTATAGAAGAATAAATTGAAACTCATACTCATGATGTTAAAGAGAAAAAATTTATTCAACCTCAAATTGATGTTGGTTTAATACCAATCAAACAACACTCTTCTTATAAGTTATCCAAGTCACCAACTTATCTATAAAGGATCAATATTGAAAAACCAATAATTTAATCCAAGTTTGATATATTCGTTTATCTTAAAAAAATTGTGTGAAAATACCCTTATTACAAGACATTAAAGATATCCCTATTTTTACACAAACAATCAGCTAATTATGTCTCAAAAATCCAAAAGAAAAATAAAGGAACCCCTAATAGTTCATGTTATAGGTCAATTGGCAGAATTGATGTCTGGAAAAAATATAATGGAAAAATATGTTGACCCTAGTAATACTGTTGTGATTAATTATATCAACATCATTGGATTTGAAAACACTCTAATTGACTCAAGGGATTCCATTAATGTAATGACAATTCCAACCATGGAACAATTAAAATGGTTCAATCTACAACCCACACCTACAATCCTTGAACTAGTAGATATATCTAAAATCAAGCCTAAAGGTGTACTAGAGGATGTAATTTTCTTTTTATACTCTTGGGAGTATCCTTTGGACTTTATGGTTTCACATTCTAAGTCCAATATGGTCGTTCATCCCTTGATTTAGGGAAGGCCATGGTTAGCCACAACTGATGTCCTCATTGGCTACCAATCTAGAAAAATGACTATATCGAATGGTGAATCCATTAAAAAACTCACCCTATATCTACTAAACAACCCTTCAAGAATAGAATATCCTTACGGATGAAGAAATAATATAGCATATCTTAACAATTGAACAAGCTATGAGTTTCAAAGAACAAACTGATGAAAATTTGTTCAATCATTTCATCACCAACCTTTATTTTACTCAAATTTATGAAGAATGTTCATCATCTTAAAATTTATCCACCTCTGCACAGTCTTCCATAGATCATATTTTTGGATAGGACTTTCAAAAAACATGTGCTATAGAAAATTTATCTTCATTTTTTCACTCATCATTCCCTATTAACTCTATTTGTGAATCCTATGTTAAATTTATTCCAACAAATTGATATGATCTATGATCAGTTTGGGATCCTCTATGAAATTATACTTGATGCACCGAGGTCTAACACTCACTTTGGAAAACCTAATCCAAGACCACATGCTGATGGCATTGTTGGTTCAGTTGAATCACCTACTATGGAGTCTCTTGTGAAACAAATACACGAGTAATCTATCAAGCAATACATAGTAGAAGAAGCCAATTCTTCTACCCCCTTCCCTTCAAATGAAAAATTTTATAACACATAATCCATTCAAGAGGGAACTCAGCAGTCCATTGGGAATAAAAACAAAGGAAAGAAGGGAGAGGGAAATCAAAACTAACTAAAACCCACAAGTAATGCTGAGGGGGGGGATAAAGAGAAATATAAAATGAATTTTCCTTGAAATATTTTTCAGGAAGACCACTTAACTTTTCAATGTCCCCTTATGGGGAATTCTCAGAAGTTGTTGAAGCAACAACCTACTGTCCTCAAGGACCCTTTCCCATAGGAACAAAATGAAATTTTCAATGATCCTAAAAACGATGGGGGAACTCAGAATGATTGCTCTATTGATCAATCATACATTAATATGGTTCACTCCAATCATTTATTGCAAACCAAGTCCAAAAACTATGAACCTGATTCATCGCAAAAATATAAACAACTAGTCGAAGCTTCAACCTCGCTTTCTACTGAAAAACCAGTTGATCCTATGTCGAAGATATTGAAATGTGTCTTCAAGAAGAAATTTTGCAACCATAATGCAATGTCTACTCCCAACTACTTAGTTGTGGAGGATTTGGACCAGAATCCTTGTACTATGTCCAATTTAGAAGTGTTACAAATTTTTCCTTCACAATGTAATGCATTTCTAGTTGCTTTAGGAATTTTAGATTGTGTAGGCGTGATGACCAATTTTGAATTATCAAATGTTAAACCTCATCTTCCTTACCATGTCACCTTTCAAATCAAAGTAGTCCATGGTGAAAAAACCATTGGACAAGCAGTTATTGATGAAGGTGCATCCATGTGTGTGATGGCCATTTCATGTTGGAAAGCTCTAGGATCTCTTGAGTTGGTCCTGTCGAACACCTTAATGAATGATTTCGACGAAAGGTATTTCCGTCAACATGGTATCTTTCCTTCTTTCGACATAGAATTGGTGGTGAAAATGGTTTCAGTTGAATTAGAGGTCCTAGATGCTCCTTTGGACTATAACTTGTTTTTGGGTAGGACTTGCACCTACGCCATGTGTGTTATTTCGTCGTCAGTCTTCTGAGTCGTTATGTTACCTCTTGAAGGAAAGATAGTTATTGTTGATTAACTATCCTATACCCAGAATATTCATACAGACACATCAGATTCCAATGTACCTTTGATTGATCAAATACACCTGGAAAATTAAATTCTAGGATTTGGGATGTACACGTCACTTATGGGAACCTTTGATTTTCCCTCTCTTATAAACTATCTAGAAACGACCAGTATAGGGAAGAACATTTATATAATGGGAGAAGTTTCTTCAGTTACAGCTAGAACTTATCCATGGGTCCATCCCTCATAGGTTGAACCGAATGTGCCCTCATCTGAAACAGAAGTAACCTACCAAGCTCTATATGATGTTGTTGTCGATTCCATCTCGACTCCTTCCGTCTTAGAGGATTCTGATGAAGCTTAGTTTTCCGCATGGGAATTCAAATAAACTAACTCATACAATTTCTTGGATATGGGTTTACCATCCAATGAATCCATACTAGAGTCTATGAGAGGATATGATAAGAGATGCGAAGATTTGCATCATAAGTCCTACTTCCTACCAAAACTAAGCATAATTGAGAACTCTGAGTTCCATGTGATACTGAGTAAATGTGTGGACCAAACTATAAATCCTTTACCTAAGGAAGGAATGTTTCATAAGGGGAACACAGAAAAAAAATCAACAACTATTTCGATCAACACCTCAACCAAACTTGGCATCGTGCAAAATGTCTATAATGGAGCAAATTCTTTACCCGAAGAAATTTCCATTTACACAACCATGTTTAAGGAATTCGACAATTTGTTTTCCTAGTCTTATGAAGAGATACTAGGAATAGACCCATATATTGTGGAACATGGAATAAGAACGTACCCCAATGTCAAACTTTTTCGACAAAATCTGCGTCTTGTTAACCCGCAGAAGGAGGCAACCGTTAAGGCTAAAGTTGAAAAATTGTTGAAGGATGGTTTCATATACCCCATTTATTTAACAAAATGGGCATACAACCCTACCTCAGTAGAAAAAAAACAAGGAACTATACATGTCTTTACTGATTCCATAGACCTGAATAAGGCATTTCCAAAAGAAAACTATCACACACCATTCATTGACCAAATAATCGATGCATGTGCTGGTAGCGAGGTCTTATCCTTTATGGATGGTTTCTCACAAAACAACCAAATCTAAATTAAACCTGAGGACCACCATAATAGTGCTTTTATTTGTTCCTGGGGTACTTCACATACAAAAATATTCCTTTTGCATTAAAGAACATCGGGCTACTTTCAACAGGCAATGAATTTCAATTTTCACAACATTAAGCACATTTTCAAACCCTACTTAGACGATCTTCTGAGGCATTCCTGAAAGAGAAAGGTCATATGGATCATGTTCATTTGGTATTTGATAGATTTCAATACTACAGGATTCATTTAAACCCTCATAAATGCGTCTTCTGTGTCGAATCAAGATGATTTCTAGGTTTCATCATTTCCAACAAGCGAATTAGGGTCAATCCTTTGAAAGTTGAGGCAATTGTTAATCTGCCTCCACCTCAAACCATTCAACAAATTCAAAGTCTGTAAGGAAAATATAAATTTCTCAGACATTTTATACTAAATTAGGACAAGCTAACAAAAGGTTTCATGTACTTTCTCAAGAAAGAAACTCCATTTATATGGGATGAAGTTGTGCAATAGTCATTCGATGAATCGAAGAAGGCATTGTTGTCAGCTCCTCTATTGCATCCACCAACATGAAAGACTTTATAGTGTATTTGGCTACATCAGATTCTATAGTTGATGTAGTGTTTCTTCAATAAGTTGAACATCTCCAAGAGCATGTCATATATTACCTTAGTCGAGCTTTGGTTGGGCCTGAACTATGATATTGACACATCGAGAAGTTGGCTTTAGCGACAGTGTGTTCCATTCAAAGGTTGTGTCAGTGTATCTTACTTAGGACAACCACTATAATCGCAGTTGTGAATCATGTCTAGTATGTTTTATCTCAACGCATAATCAAGGAAAAACTCAATAAGTGGATTGTCATACTTCATGAGATTGACCTGGATTTCCAATCCACTAAATCCAAGAAGTCCTTAGTGTCTATGGAACTCATCTCTAAGTTTCTGAGTGACGAGAGTACAATGATAGAGGATGAATCATTGCTAGATGAACACATTTTCTTGATCTCAACCATTGATCCTTGGTATGGAAATATTCTAATATATCTTCAAACTTTGAAGTTTCCAACAACCTTCTCCTGAGAAGAATGATGGAATTTACGGATCAATGCCAAAAACTACCTCATCACCATTTATACTCTCTATAGAAGAGGGGTAGATTCAATCCTCCGTCGATGTCTTACTCATGAGGAGGCTGAGTTTGTCCTAAATGATGCTTATGGAAGAGCGTGTGGGGGTTGTTTCTCTGGTTCAGTAATGACCCATAAAATCTTGTGTGTCAGTTATTTTTGTCCCACCATCTTCAAATATTGTGTGGAAGTTATTAAATGTTGTCATACTTGTCATATTTATGCCAAAAACATGCAGTCGCATCCCTCTCTACTTTACCCCATTATCGCGGTAGGACCCTTCACTAAATGGGAGGTATATTTCATGACTTGCAACCTAATTTTGACTAGGGGTCATAAGTACATCATTGTTGTTGTTGACTACTTTAATAAGTTGGAAGAGGCAATACCTACCTTCAAAGTCGATGGTGAAACTGTAGCCTATTTTGTATTCAACCAAATTATTGCTAGATTCAGGATCCCAAAGTAGATTGTCGCAGACCATGGCAGTCATTTCCAAAATAGGATGATGACTAAATTGATTACTTTGGTTTGATTTAAACAAGATCACTCATCTTATTTTTACCCTCAAGAGCATGGACAAGTAGAAGCCATAAATAAAACTTTTAAAACCATTATAAATAGGACTATTAATGAAAGTAGATCAAATTGACACATCATGTTGTCTTCCACACTTTGGCCTTACTGAACTATGATCAAAATCTCCATAGGTTTTTCACCTTTCCAACTCATTCACAGGGTGGAAGCAGTCACACCTATAGAATGTGAAATACCATCATTGAAAATTGCAATACAATTGTTGCCCTAAAATTTTGTTCTAGAAGAGTGTTTGTTGCATCTAGAGCACCTATATTAACAACATAAATATGCACTTACAATAAATGAGGCACATAAGCAATAAGTCAAGAACCAGTATGAAAAGTCTATTAAACCTAGGGTGTTCTCTAAAGGAGACCTTGTGTTGAATTATGACCAGGATAAGGAACCCTTGGGGGAAGGAAAACTTCAATCAATGTGGTTAGGACCGTATATTGTGTCTAAAATATTAAATAAGGGAGCATATGAATTGATATACTACGATGGAAATAATATTCCAGAGCCCCAAAATGGGCTCTACCGAAAAAATTACTATGCTTAGGCTACATGATTTTTCATGTATGTAGCTATATAACTTTGTAAATGGTTATATTTTTTAATGTTTCTTATGTAAATCTAGTGTTGTTTTAGAGGTCCTTAGAGAGATTCATGGGATTCACTCATGGTGCAAGCCGTCACACTTGCAACCTTACTTCAACTGCTTAGGTCATCTATACACCCACAAGAAAACTGGTTACCTCGGGCGGTACCTGTTTAGGTCCTGCCACTACCAATATGGCTAAGTATAGTGTTGTCATTGAGCTTCTAAGGGACGCTGCTTTACATGGTATTATGTGTCTTGAGGTTAGACTCAATTCCCAGTTAGTATTCTCTCAGCTTAATGGTGATTATCAAGTGAGACATCCTACTTTCCTACGTCAGTTCTCACAAATTAGATTACTTGAGAGACATTTTGATAATATTATATACAGACACATTCCAAGAAATCAAAATATGGTAATTGAATCATATGGAAATTATATATTACATTAGCATTTGTCACACACATTGTAAAAAATACTCAAATGTACAGATAGAAACACATGTAAAT
>LPNX010695765.1:142900-158381 GCA_001517045.1 Pseudotsuga menziesii
ATGGACACTTTGTAGCCTCAGCTGCCAACACTACAGCCTCTTGGTGACAAAGGACTATCCTAGACAGCTTCTGAAGGAGGCATAACCATGAAGGCAACACACCCACTACATGATCCTACATGTCAATAGGTTTCCTCTCCATCCTCATAGTAGGAATTTCATGGGAAACACTACCTATCTTTCCCTCCACAAATCAAAGCATGGAATCAACACCACCTCCCTCAGTTGGTCGCACGTAAGTCCTTAGATGTCCATCAGTCCGAAATGGTCTAATGTCTACATCATATAATATTTTGACTTAGACTTGTAAAATTTACATATGTATATACGCTTATTCACAAAAAAAATCATAAATATCAAATATATGAAAAACAAAAGACTCACCCATCTCTCCCCATGCATCTTCGAGAGGTAGTGCAAGTTCAATATCACTGCAGGGTGAAATCATGAATGTGGGTGTCTATTCCATTAGAATCAACTTTTGGAATCCATATTTCAAACACTTTCATCTGAACTATTTAAGGTTTTTGGTTGAAACAATGTAACTAAATTTCAACCGAAATAATATTTCGGTCGAATGTTAAAGTTAACGGAGAACCTTGTTATGCGGGCTTTGTAAGGATCGCCAAAAAAATAATGTTTGGCAGATATTTTTTCGGCCGAACGTTTGTTCAGCAAAAAAAAAATTTGGCTGAAACGTTTTTTCGACCGAACAAATGTTCGGCCAAAAAATCTTATATATGTATTAACCGAACACAACTGTTTACCATTTTGTCTTTTTTTATTTTTCCTCGCGTCTGGACTCCTTTGTCTTCGTATAGACTCCACGTCTGTGTCTGGACTCCTCCGGTTGCATCTAGACTCCTTTGTATGCATATGTACTCTACATGTGTTAAGAATTCGTGTCTGGACTCCTCTGTTTGCTGAGACTCCATAACTGGATTTTTCCCCGCATCTGGACTCCTTTTCCTGGTGTATGTCTGTTGGCATGTCCACCTAATTGAGTGAGTGAGTGAGCGAGGATTCTGTCATGTGTCCTAGAGTATTTTTGTGAGTGAGGAGTCTGTCGGCCTATCTTTTCCATCTATGAGTGAGGACTCTGTCGGAGTGAGAGACTGTGAGTGAGTGAGTGACTATCCTGTGTCATGTTTTTGGAGGGTTTGCGGTCGTGTGTCCTATTTCTGGAGGGTTCATGGTCCTATTTCTGGAGGCTTCGTAGTGGTGGTGTTGTGATTGAGGTAAGTACAACATCTCATCCCCAAATTGATATGACAAATTTAAATTCAAAACTTAATGCTAGTTATATCATTGATCCCAAAAATGTCTTGGGTCTGTGAAATTTGTTAAATATTTTATGTTGTGTATAACATTGGTCCCAAAAATGTTTTATGCTATGTATAAAACATGTTTCATTTGTTTATAAAAATGTGTATATCATTGATCCCAAAAATCAATCATTTGTTTCATTAGTATATGTTGATTTCAAAATTTTCATTTATGAATTTTCTTCATTCTTTTGTAAATTTTTAACTATAACTTTTCATTTTAGCTCATGCCCGAGGAATCCACATTCAAGGATAGGATTATAATCGCTTCCCTTTTTCTTCTTCCAATAAAATCTTCTATCAACAATACCCAATTGCTAACAGGAATTAACTTTACTCTTTTATCTTCTGCCTTATATGTTGTAAGATCTTCAACCATTCTTTCACTTAGCACGCTTTCTACCCGTTACAGATGAAATGAGATTCCATACCACTTCTCTTCTGGGAGTTATTCATACACAACCTTAATAGTTTCTACTATGTTTTCATGGCTTCTCGAAAATCTACACATGATCCATAGAAAAACAATTCAATAAGAAAATCATGGACCTATGTATGATCCTTCTTCTCTTTCTCTTGTGAAAATCCTCTTTCTTCATTATGCATATAGGTTGTCATATTCATCCATTTTCAATATAATTTTTACATTTAAAACTTTTTTATCTATACCTACAAATCTATAGCATACTTGGATTTCTACATCTTCTTCATCTTTTGCATCCTTCTTGACTACTATAGGTTCATCAATGTTATACTGGATGTCCACTTCATTGCTCAACACTTATAGCACCTTCTTCATGGTGGAGACATTTACCACCTTACACACTCATTTTGGTCAATTTGGCCTAGTTAAACCACTATCCTAAGTATTATTGACTTAATTAACATCAGAGGAGCACTAGATGACATCAGCTAGATCACATCCACGCCTACCTTCAGTCAAGGAGGCTAACTTAGCCTTCTCCTACATTCGAGGAGGCCAACGAGAGCACTCTGGGGGTGATCTAAGTGTCATTAATGCACCATATTGCTAACCGATTGTTACAATCAGTTAAACAGAACATTGAAGGTGCCTTCCTTCATTAAATTGATTATTTAATGATTATTTAATGAACTGGAGTCAACAGGAGCGCCTCCAACCACTTCTGATGTTTAGTTACACTTCAGTTAACGTCATCGGGGTTAATTGGAGTCATTTAAGCGCTGCCACTTGATGGTTGGCTTGATCTGACATGTGTTTGACCTACTTTCAGTTAGACTCAGTCATTTATTGCACTCCAACTTCAGTTAGGGCTTAGTTGAGTCACTTAGGGTTTTGATCGGTGGTTAACTTGAGTGTTAATTGTGGCTTACATTCAGTTAAGCTAGACTCACTCATTTGATTTTCAAATGACCTCCTTGGTAATTCGAATTGCTTTGTCATTCATGCTTGCATCATGATCTTGTATTGTATTACTCATTCTTTGTGTGAATATACAGAGCAGCTACTCATTTTGTAGCACAATTACACCATTTTCATGCCTTATTGCTATTAATCTTTGATGATACTTTTGTTTAGTCCCTAGATTACTGTGACAGATTAATATGGTATCAGAGCACACGGTGGGATGAAGCTCAGATCTCTCAAAAACAAGGTTTTTGACAAATCTTGCATGAAAATTGAGCAATAGCTCAAAAATCCAGCACTGCACCGGAAGCCAAGGCTTACCACTTAATACCCCAAGTAAAGAACTTGTTGATCAAGCTTGCTTGATTAACTATGTTGGGTGTGATGAAATAATAAAATGTGCAAGCTATCTGACCTTACATTTCCCTTTCTGTTGTGATTTTCAGGTTTTCTACAGGTGAAGCATTCGCTCCAACAGATTCAGATGGCCTCTTCAATAGATCTTTTGAATCCGTTCAATTTCCACTCATGGAAAATAGACATGGAGATCCAGCTACGTGGCAGAGGACTCTATAGAGTCACCATGGACACTGAATATGAGCCTGTTACTACTATAGACAAATCAATATTCTTGAACAAGAAGGATGAAGCATTCGGATTCTTGTGCCTCTCTATTTCCCGGGATCTTCTTTTCCATCTTTCGGGATTGAAGACTCCAAAGGAAATTTGGGACAAATTGAAAACCCTATATGGAAAGCATGATGATTTGAGAGTTTAGCAGCTCGAAAATGAATTGATGTCTCTCCAGACTTCCAATTTTGAGACCTTGAATGACTTTTTCACAAAGTTCAAGCACATTGTCTTACTCTTGAAGCAATGCAAAGTGGAGAAGGAGGATGACCAGCTCATCCTCACCATACTCTCCAAACTTGGAGCTGATTATTCAATTTTTGTCTCTACATTCTATGCGGGGAAGCTCACAACCCCTGGATGGAAGATTCCTACACTCAATGCCTTCCTTGAGTCCCTAACAAGTGAACATGATAATATTGTCCAGATGGGGATCATCAGATCCTCCCGTGATCAAGCCCTCCATGTCTTTGGGCCCAAATATCTGAAGGGTAAAGGAAAGCAGTAGAAGAACCCAAAAACTAAATTCGAAGCTCCTAATCCTAAATTTGAAAACTAGCAGCATGATGAGTCTTCTGGCTCAAGGAAGAACAAAGGAAAAGGGCATCATGGAAAGGAAAAAGTCAAGTGTTCATACTGCAGGAAGGGCTTCCACCCTAAACATGCCTGCATGAAGAAGAAGCTTGATGAAGCTACCTCTCTCCTTAAGAGAAATCACATCAATCTTCCAGAAAGCTTTCGAAGGAGAGATCAGCGAGATCGAGAACCACAGCATGAAAAAGGTCATGCCCTCATGGCAAGCACTTCAAAGTCCAAAGCACTCTTGATTGATTCTAGAGCTTTGAACCACATGATGGCTTAAAGAGACTCCTTTTCATCCTTGGAGACCGGCAAATCCATCCCCATCCACATGGGATATGACTCCACCATCATTTCAGAAGGATAAGGTACGGTTGATCTTGAGAATGGCTATTTTTCAAATGTTTTGTATGTACCATCTCTGGCATCAAATCTCCTTAGTGTCTATCAGATGACACATACAGGAGTGCCTAAGAGAGTTTCTTTCATCCCAAATGATGTTGAGATAATGGAACTTGCATCCGATAAACTCATTACTAAAGGCCTTGCAATTATCATGCAAAAGCCTATGAGTTCTCCCACTTTGTGGCAGATGCAAAGCCCACCGCTCTACTAACTCATGGAAATGAAGTTAGTAGGCTGTGGCATGAAAGGTTTGGCCATCTAAATTTCAAATATTTACAACAATTACAGAAAAACTCCATGGTTGAAGGCCTCACGGTCATCAAGGAAACCATTGGAAATTGCAAGGGCTGTGTGGTTGGAAAACACCCTGAGCACAAGTATGATCAGGGGAAGGCAAACTGAGCTACATGCATATTGGGGCTGATACATTCTGATATCAGTGGTCTGATTCCTGTCACATACATGAATGGATCAAGGTATCTTCTAACTTTTATTGATGATTTTTCAAGGTACACATGGGTCTTCTTTCTCAAAAAGAAGTCTGAAGTATGTGAAAAAATTTCTGAACTGAAGGCCTTGGTCTAGAATGCCTCTAGGCTTAAGATCAATATCTTGAGATCTGATAATGGTGGGGATTATGTCAGTAATTAGTTGCTGCATATATTTTCCCAAAGTGGTATTCAGGTTCAACATTCAATTCCCTACACTCCCCAGCAAAACGGAGTAGCGAAAAGGAAGAATCAGTCTCGCAAGGAGATGACCACCTGTATGTTGGAATCAAAGAAGTTGGCTGCAAATTTGTGGGCTGAAGCCATGCATTCCATAGAATAAATTCAGAACAGGGTGCCACACTAATCCATGAAAGGGAATACCCCTTTTGAATCATAATTCGGACACAAGCCGAATGTGTCGAACCTACAGGTGTTTGGGTCCACTGCATGGGCCCAGATTCCACTTGATAAAAGAAGGGCTTTGCAACCGCAAAGCATCGAACGTCTGTTTATTGGGTATCCTGATGAATCAAAAGGTTTCAAGCTGCTATATAACAAAACAAAATATATCATCATCGAAAGGAGTGTCAAGTTCGATGAGCCTCTTCAGGAGGTGGAACTAGTGAAGGAGAAAACTGCTGAATTTCCTTCCTATTCTACTGAATATTTGGATGATGAAATTGGGGGTGATGACCCTGATTGGATCCTCTAATTTCTGATATCAGTGTGCAGAAAAAATCAGATGCTGAATCAGAACCTGAAGTACAAAATCATCATCCCACATGGGCCCGACAGACACTCTCCTCTGCAGGAGATAACATTGGAAATCCGGATGATCCAAGGAGAACCCGATCTAAAGTCCAAAGAGCAGGTATTGCGCTCTCTTGTCCTAATAATTTGCTATCTAAAACTTATTATTTGATGATTAGTTTAGACCTAATATTCTACTACCATGCTCGAAAGGATCCGAGATGGCAAGTTGCCATGGATGAGGAGATGAATTCTCTTCAGAAAAACACTACTTGGGAGCTAGTTTCTCTTCCTCTAGGAAGGAAATTGGTTCAATGCAAGTGGGTGTTTCAGACCAAGGTTTCTGCTGATGGAAGCACCTACAAATATAAGGCAAGGCTAGTGGAAAAATTATTCTCTCAGGTCCAAGGTGTGGACTACCATGAGACCTTTGCACTGGTTGCAAAAATGGACTCCATCTGCCTAGTTTTGGCAATTTTGACATCTAAACACTGGGAAGTGCATCATATGGATGTTAAGTCAGCATTTTTGCAAGGATATATTCATGAGGAGATATACATGAAGCATCCTGAGGGCTACATCTCTTATCCATATTTGGTTTGCAAGCTAAATAAGTCACTATACAGGTTAAAACAGGCCCCAAGAGAGTGGTATTCCAAGATGGATGCCTTCCTTCTCTCACAAAACTTCCAAAGGTGTAGATCAGATCCAAATGTGTATTTACAGAAGTATGATGGTCATTTGATTATTATTGTTTTATATTTTGATGACTTACTGATCACAGGTAGCACAGTTGCTTCCATTTCAGCCATCAAAACTGCTCTCCACAATGCCTTTGAAATGAGTGATTTGGAGCTCCTAAAACAATTTTTGGGGCTCGAAATTGAGCAAAATTCTGATGGGATAATGGTCACTCAGTCCAAATACATATCAGACCTGTTATTCAAGTTTAACATGGCTGAATGTAGGCATGTGCCATTCCCTTTCCTTTCAAGGATCAGCCTTGAAGAAGGAAAAAGCACACCTCCCATGGACTGCACTATCTATTGACAGCTTATTGATAGCTTGTTGTACTTGAAACATTATCGGCCTGATATCTATTATGCCATGAATGCTATATCAAGATACATGCAGCAGCCTCATGATCTTCATTGGAAGGCAGCCAAGAGGATCCTCTAGTATATTCAGGGAACCAGGACCTACGACATTCACTATGCTGCAGACTCCGAGCTAGAGCTGGTTGGATACACAGATTCCGATTGGGTGGGTGACTCTATTGATAGAAAGTCTACTTTTAGATATGTATTCATGTTTGGTGGTGGCCCCTTTTGCTGGTCCAACAAAAATCAGGCTGCCATAGCATTATCTTCAGCAAAGGCCGAGTATCAAGGAGTGGTGAATGCTTTCCTCCAAGCAGTTTGGTTGCAAGGAATTCTTTCAGAGTTTGATCTTGGTAGTACTTTGTCCACTGTCCTCTTTTGTGACAATTAAATTTCTATTAAGATATCCACAGATCCAGTTACCAAGCAGAGGACCAAGCATGTAGAGATCCACATGCACTATATCAGGGAGCTAGTGCATGACAAGACCATCATTCTGCAATATTGCCCGACTGATGAGCAGATTGCAGACATCTTCACTAAGAGCTTTTCAGAAAATAAGTTCACTTACCTTCGTCCACTATTGGGGGTGAGTTCATAAGGGTGATCAGACTAATTTCAGTGTTCAGCTTGAGGGGGGGGTTTTCCCTCTTTTCCTCACTTAGTTTGTTTTTGAGCATTGTTTCAGTTTCAGCATTGTATAGGGTGACCTATGTCCTTAGTTTCCGGGGCCCTAGCATTTTTATGCATTTTATGTTTTCTAACTCATCCTGAGTATAGCTTAAGGGGGGGTGTTGGAGACATTTACCACCTTACACACTCATTTTGGTCAATTTGGCCTAGTTAAACCATTATCCTAAGTATTATTGACTTAATTAACATCAGAGGAGCACTAGATGACATCAGCTAGATCACATCCATGCCTACCTTCAGTCAAGGAGGCTAACTTAGCCTTCTCCTACATTTGGGGAGGCTAATTGGAGCACTCTGAGGGTGATATGAGTGTCATTAATGCACCATATTGCTAACTGATGGTTAAAATTAGTTAAACATAGTAGTGAAGGTGCCTTCCTTCATTAAATTGATTATTTAATGAACTGGAGTCAACAGGGGCACCTCCAACCATTTCTGATGTTCAGTTACACTTCAGTTAACCTCATCGGGGTTCATTGGAGTCATTGAAGCGCTACCACTTAATGGTTGGCTTGTTGTGACATGTGTCTGACCTACTTTCAGTTAGACTCCTTCATTTATTGCACTCCGACTTCAGTTAGGGCTTAGTTGATTCAATTATGGTTTTGATCGGTGGTTAACTTGAGTGTTGACTATGGCTTACATTCAGTTAAGCTAGACTCACTCATTCAATTTTCGAATGACCTCCTTGGGAATTTGAATTGCTTTTTCATTCATGCTTGCAGCATGATCTTGTATTGTATTACTCATTCTTTGTGTGAATATATAGAGCGGCTACTCATTTTGTAGCACAATTACACCATTTTCATGCCTTATTGTTATTAATCTTTGATGAGACTTGTGTTTAGTCCCTAGATTACTATGACAGATTAATACTTCATCTCTCTAATTTTTATTTATTCATTCTCATCACTAATGACTTCATCCTACTCATAGGTTGGCTTCTCTTCTGCACTCATCTCTACAACTTCATTTTCATGGCTTGGTTTTTCATCTCATGCATTGGAAAATGTATGTGATGTAATAGCATTGTTAGCACTGACTGATTTTATTGATATGCCATTTTGTACGATATCAATTTTGCATTTTTTTAATTTCAGTAATATTTAAAATATAGAACTCTATTATATTTATGAAATGGTTTTGTTATTGTAACTGAAGCAATCCATTAAAATTTACAGAGGGCTTTAGATACTCAATTCAGTACTGTTCTTTTTCTGAATATTTCTCTTTTGGTTAAACATATGAGTTTTATTAATTATAAATTGAGAATGATTAATTATAAATAACCATTGATTAAGATGTAAGGTTCTTAAAATTGGTTATTATAAGGAGTGATCATTCTCCTTAAAAATATTTGAAGGGTATTTTAAAACTTAACACTTCTAATGAATTTTAATATAATTATTACAATTTGTGCAATTTTATTTTAACACTTCTGGGACGTGCTGAGAGGGCTTTGAATTGCTGTGACATGTTCAATTTTGATCACTGATCCCATGACACAACCATGTTTTAAAAAACAAATTATATTGAACTCAGGTTTTCCCCACTGTTTGATTTTTTTGTTTTTAATAAAAAAAGGAAGATGAGATGTGCTTGCTTCTAGTTCAAAATCCAATTTTTATTTTGAAAGCGAATTTAGTGACGGTTGATTGGATGGGTGATACACCAAGATTTGGGTCAGAAACCTTTGTTCCAGAGAATTCAAAGAAATTGGTTACTGAACACAAAGTGAGGAAATTGATTTCTCATAGACTGAAATGCCAGTAAATGAATATGAATAGACATTAAAAAAATATGGTAAAAAAACTCAACAAAAGATATTAATCAAGACACAATTAATGCACTAGAATCGACCAACTCGGTACAAGAGTCTGATGCATTATTGGGATTCGGGCCAAATAGAATGTCGACTTGAACGTTTCTCATAATCCTTTTATTATTCCTCACACAATATCAATCCTTGGAACAATGGTAGACAAATAACGTATCTCTTAATCAAACTACTAGATATTACCATAGTTATGCTCATATTGACAATTTATATCTTTTTTTTTAATTTTATTAATGGACTATTGATGTCAAATTGAATCCTAGTAAGATATTAATAAACTGTGTAGGAATTATATTGAGTAAAGGAGGATTGTATTCATCCAATGATTGTAAATTCCTAGTTATGTTAGACATCAGATTAAGGGATGCCACATTGTTAAAGCAACCATTATAGATGCATTCAAGCAAGACATTAATCAACCATGTAGGATAAAGGGGCTTTGTGTTCAACCAACAATGATTAAGTTTTATACAAGACATTAAGGACTACCACTTCTCTTGAAGTTACAATCATAGGTTGCATATTTAAATAACAAATCATTCTATTTCATGCATCTTTAATTTATTATGTGTAACTCGAACTAGTTTCATGGACTTTCAACAAAAGAAAGATATCATCGTTGTTTTTTTGTTAATTGCATTCATTAGGTGGTTGAAATGATATCTATGGCTTAGATTTAGTTGTAATCATGTTCTAAAATGTTTGACTCCTTTCCTTTCCATTGCAACATGAAAAAGCAACAACTTGTGCAAAAATTCCTATGCTTTGTAGCATTCTATTCCCCTAGTCCATGTTTGATTTTGTAGCATTGCTAGAAAAGGAGATTCCTGTCATCCTATTTATAGCATATCAATGGCATGTGCACTCCAAGATGATATTAACAGAGGTGTTGAGGTAGATTTCCCATGTTGTATAATCCCCTCCAATTCAATGGCATTGATAAATGGGATGAGAAGGTCAACGTGAGAGTGGTTGGTCCGTGGATCATTTAGGGGCCCACTCAATTCATTTAATAAATAATAATAATACTATATGAAATTTTAACATCTCATGTTCTTAAAGTATTATTGAATTCGAAGAAATAGCTTGAAGAGGAAACACCGAAGTAACATAAGGTTCTCTTGATACTAAATGAAAATTGCATATAATAATGATTTAGTATTTAATGAATACCAAAATAGTTGTAATTTCCTTAATCTCTCATGGTCATAATCAATTTTATTAACCATGACTATATGTCAAACATGGTCACTATGGAAATGAGCTTAATAAGAGTGATACTTGTTCGGGATGAGGAATGGCTTGTTTAGGATAAATAAAGGGGTATACCTGTGGGAACAACACAAATTCACATCAAAAAGGGGGGCACACAATAAATATATTCAATTGTTTTTTCCCTATCCTCAAAAACTTTCTATGGGCTAAACTACATTAGTTCATTGATGCGTGTTTTGATGTTTATAGGAGATATATAGTAGATATGGTTCGAGATGAGGTTGCCACTCATTCTTCGAGTTGAATATGTACACATACATCTAAGACAAGGATGCCTAATACCACACCTACATATACTGAAATACCTTCAAATGTTCGCTCTCGAAGATGGTCTGAATCATCTAGAGACTCTAGCATATTATATCGAGACATAGTTGGTATGTGTTTGAAATTTATGCACATGCAAAATTTATGAGTATGCATGCATATTAATATTTGTTTTAAGTCTTGTTCATTGATTTTACTAAGTTTCATTAGTAGTTTTCTTCATAGAGACACGGCATAATAGATTGTCTCGTGAGAGTGGGGAAGCATTTGTGTCTAGTCGATTGTTTGATTCATCATCTCATGACCGTTTGCCCTCTTCTGGTTGTTATTTTAGATAATGACCAATGGACTAACCACATTTTATTGGTAATGTGTTACATATGTGTGTGTGTGTGTGTAATCTATTTAAATAAATTACTAATTTGCATGTGTATATATATGCTTGTGTCTTTATGTACTAAATTATACATGATCACATGTGTAAATGTAAAGGATTGTGGTTCTGCTGAGGGTTACGATGATGCATTCAGAGAGCCTGAGGGTGATGATGCATTCAAAGAAAATGAGGGTGATGCATTTGGAGAAAAAGAGGGTGGAGATGTTGAGGATGTTGCAAGGGACCAAGAGAAATGTCATGCAAATGCTCAAAGAAAGGGTCAAGGTCGGTGAAGGGCTACTTTTGAACAAGCACATGGTTGGCATCCCATGACCATTTATCCTTCAAATATACCTGATGCTCTTTCTTGGTAAAATGATATTGTTTCTGTCACTCGGGATGATCTTGCTAGCTTGGAACTCCCAACTGAGAGTCGACAAAGTTTTCAAATACTTTTGGAATCTTCAGGCAATTTTATTGGTTCCTATAGAACTGTTGGGCCAACAATAGATTTTTTTATTCACTTTATGTGAATGTGGAAGGCTCAGGTAATGGTTCCTAGCAAGTGGGTTTATGTAGAGAAGAGGGTATCAAAAGCAAATGCCATTTCAATGTTTAATTTTAAAGAAGGACTCAAGCGAAAGATGTTAAAGGTGCAATATTTCAAGCACCCCGAGATTGCACACCATTTATATGATAGATTCTTGGCTTCCTATGGTAGATTTCCATTGAATGAAGTGCCACATTATTTTGCGAGATTTTTTTATGCAGAACTTTTTTTAAACATGAAGCCAAATTACACATATGTGTCAAAATTTTACGGGGTTGGAAAAGGTAGGACGTATGAACGAGAAGAATCCTTTCGCGGTCCATTGTTTCCTAATCCCACACCTCGTTTGGTTCCTTGGCCACAAAGACTTTTTACGTTACGATCAAATATGGAAGAGACCTCTCAAATTGGTCTAGAGTCCATAACCGTCATAGGAGACAACTTACCATATGCTCTAGTGGGGGTTGATGTGGGCATGGATCGACATAGAGCACGTCCTCATTCTCGTGCACATTTTTCTTATAAAACAGACAGTGAGGTAGATTCAATGATACTTGAAGATGCCAAGGCCTATGCAAAACATTTTCGAGATGTATTGTTTGATTTACCCCATCGCGAGGAAGGAGGGAGGGGGGAGGTATGTGAGAAGTTTTATTTTCTCCTCATAATTGTTAAATCATGTTTTGTTAGTTTATCTGAATATATAATGAACTCATTTGAATTGCAATTCACCCAAATGTTGGATGAATGTGATTTTATGGTCGAATATAGTGTTAACCTAGGGCCATTGAAAGAGGTACATTGGCATAAATATCTATAAACTTATATTTTCTCGTTATTGTCATGAAACATTTTTCCAAGATTGAAATTTTGTTTGTATTCATAGGTTCTAATCCCTTCGCCTAGGACCATGGGTATTGTGGCCCTCTCATCATCAATATTGGGAGACACTCCCAGTGTCTCCCAAGATTTGGAGGTAAATTGCACCTTTCAAATGTTTTAGTAATGATTAAAAACAATTGACATTTTGTTTAAATTTAATTTAAGTCACATTTAAATTACATGTTTTAAATGTTTAAGTTTAATGATCAAGACATCTTAAATTCTAATTTATTTTATACCTATGTACATGAAAATTTTAAGCAATGAAATTGTAATTGTAGGTGGTTAAATGTATTGTGCAACCTTCCATGGTTGTGGATGTGGTGACCTCTTTGAGTGTTGGGCTCACTGAGGTATATTTATTCATTTTTATTATTTTAAATTCAAATTGTATTTTTATTAAAGTTTATTTACAGTAAAAAATTTATATATTGATGCTTAATTATATGTTGCATGTGTTATAGGTCAATAGCCAGGATAATGTGGAGAGTGATATCCATATAATGGATATTACATAGTTATATATTGTTTTATACTTGTGAACTTGTTAATTTGACATATTCCATGTTAAAACTTTAAACTTATCACTGTAACTTATATATTTTAAACATACTATATAATTTTGGACCATTCATATATATAGTTTTTGGATGAAGTTCAAATATAATTTAACTAAATGTTTAAATGATTTAATTTGGTCATGTGATACATAGATTAATGTCTTTGATGTTAACATACATAGGTTTTTCTAAAGAACCACTTTAAGAATGTTAGGAAAACACAATATGTTCAATATGTTAGTTGATGTTTATATACAATATGTTATACTTGTGTTTAAATGATTTTCAATCATTAGTAATGTTCAATATTTAATGCTCTTTAGGAATGTTTTCAATCCTTTGTAGGTGGAATAACGTATGATATCTGTAGAATTTTCAATAAAATTCACTTTAGGAATGTTTCCAATTATTATGAATGTTCAATAAAATGCACTTTAGGGATGTTAGTTATAAGTGTTTTCAATCATTTTGGTGGAATAGTATATAATATATGCAGAATAATCATTAAAATGCACTCTTGGAATGAACTAGTTCGGAATGTTTTCAATGATTTAGGTGGAATAATATATGATATCTGTTGATTATTCATTAAAATGTACTTTAGGAATGCTTTCAATCATAAAGAATGTTAGTTATGAATGTTTGTATGTTATGAATTTATACATACATAGATTTTCCAAAATAATTACCACTTTATGAATGGTAAGAATGTTCAATATGTTAGTTGATGTTTATATACAATATGATGTACTTGTGTTTAAATGATTTTCAATCATTAGTAATGTTCAATATTTAACGCTCTTTAGGAATGTTAGTTAGGAATGTTTTCAATCATTTCTAGGTGGAATAATATATGGTATATGTAGAATTTTCAATAAAATACACCTTAGGAATGTTTCCAATCATCACGACTGTTCAATAAAAGGCACTTTAGGAATGTTAGTTATGAATGTTTTCAATCATTTTGGTGGAATGGTATATAATATCTATAGAATAATCATTAAAATTCACTTTAGGAATTTGTTTTCAATTATAAGGAATGGTCAATAAAATGCACTTTTGGAATGAACTAGTTAGGAATGTTTTCAATTATTTAAGTGGAATAATATATGATATATGTTGAATATTCATTAAAATGCACTTTAGGAATGTTTTCAACATAAATAATGTTAGTTATGAATGTTTGTATGTTATGAATTTATACATACATAGATTTTCCTGAAGAACCACTTTAGGAATGTTCAGTATGTTCAATATGTTAGTTGATGTTTATATACAATATGTTGTACATGTGTCTAAATGATTTTTAATCATTAGTAATGTTCAATATTTAATGCTCTAGTAATGTTCAATATTTAGTGCTTGTGTCTAAATATTTAGTAATATTTAGTAATGTTCAATATTTAATCATTAGTAATGATTTTTAATATTTAGTAATGTTAGTTATGAATGTTTGTATGTTATGAATTTATACAATTGTACATATCAATTTCATCATAAAATTAATATAGATCATTTTGATGTACATATGTTGAACAATCCAAGAACAATATATCATATAATTTACATCACTTTGATATATACATACTCTAAACAATATAAGAACAATATAAAATAACTTTCATCAATTTGATGCACATAAGCTCAACAGTGTAAGAACACTATTTTATAAGTTTCCTCAATTTGATGGACATAAGATCAACAATCTAAGAACTCGATTTCATATTTAAGTAAAAATTATCAATTTGACATGTACACAAGTTCAACAATATAATCTAACAATCTATCATATTTAAGTTTCAAAGAGGCACAGATCTCATAATTTGTCAATTCCATAACACGTACTCAAGTGCAGAACATTATAATTTAAAGAACAATACATTTTAAAGGAATGTGCTTAAAAAATCATCAAAACAATATAGCTCAAAACTTATCAATAATCACTATATTTGAGTGTCACAATTATAAAAAATAATGAAGATGTCATTCATGTAAAAAGTATGTATCATGTTCAACATGATTCAAACTAGAAATAAGATTGTAAAGGAATGTCATCTTCAATTATTCTTTCATGATAAAATTTTGACATCTTTCATCTTCTTGCTTTCAATTTTGTATTTGATTTAACTTCTATCAACTTTATGTGAGTTGCGCATACCAAATGGCTATATTGGCAGCATAATACATCAGGGTGATAGTCTTTAAAGTGAATGCCACTTTTAGTTTGATGTGTTTCTTGAAGAAAAAAAACCTTTTAATAGAATTGACCCTCTTTCATATATAAAACCTTTGTCATCATAGTCCTCCAATAATTTCATCTTTCTCTCTGTGCATCACATCAAATAATATCTGACATTTTCATTGTTGTCTATGG
>LPNX010695765.1:158769-182659 GCA_001517045.1 Pseudotsuga menziesii
ATCAATTGATATTGCAATGTCCTTTGATTCCAACTCTTCAAATCTTGCGAGTGGGATTTTTCCTTTTAAATTAATTTCGTTGTGTTTCCAATGTTTAACATAATTGTCAATGATGTTTTCACAATTTTCTATTGATTATGTGTCCTCCATGCAAATAGGACAAAAGCATGTTAGCTTCCTACTATCAAATGAAAACACATTTTGGAAGGTTTTTGTTTTGATTGAGTGTAAATATTGAGTTCCATGAATAGTTCTAGCATCATATGGGATTGATCTTTATATATCTTGGATTCCAATATGCCAAAAAACCTATCCAACATAAACAATTTTACATGTACATGTGATTAAAATGTTACTAGATGTACATGTTAAAGTCATTCCAAGTTGAATAATTTTGTTTTGAAAACAAAGTTCATACTTGCGCACATATTTTGATTGGTGATTGCAATCATGGCTAAGATTTACATGACACCATTGAACAACTTGATCAGCACACACAAATCTATTGGTAGAATGGTTCATTTGATGGCTTCGAAGTGCTCATTTTACACACGCCCCTGCACCATCGTGCTCCCCTTTTCCATGACTAGTTTCAAAAAAAATCCAACGATGTTTAATATTTGTTTTTTTATGAAGGCGACATAGCCAGAAGATTGATCGTGAAGATTTAAATTGCCCTGCACATCCATATGACCATATCCAATGTTCATTCATTACAACTCCACGACTTTTCAATGAACCACTCCACGACTTTTCAATGAACCATAAATAATATCAAAACAATGTTGTACATAATGTGTATCATGTATATAGTCATCGTTGATATAGAAATGATATTCCTTGATCACATGTCGATAGTCATTTGTGCTTTCTATATCATCAACATTTTGTTGAGCATGTCTATATAGAACATGGACAAATATAGAAACTTGGTCAGAATGATAATATCCACTCTGTATTTCTTTTTGTGCTTCAAATGTGTAATTCTCTACGAAATCAACCATAGAAAAAATAGTCCCCTCTAGAAAAACATCACGTGATTGTTTGAATTGTATGTCTTTCCAGCGTACTCTATGTGAATGTTTGATGTATATATAAATTTATTTTTCAAACTTCTTTAAAAACTCTGTAACAATGATTTTATCTTGGTGTAAATCTATCATTTTCGAAAGAGCATTTGAAGAACTTGTAGAATTGTGGGAGTAAGTGAGATATTTATATCTCTTCCAATCAACTATTATATTTGACAATGACTGATCATTAATATCAATAGGATATTTATGGTGGAATAAAGCTATATTTTCACAATGTTCACATTTCTTTCCACTGACACATCTTTTGTTGTAAAATATCTCGTGACTATCTCTTTCACATAGAATTTCATATATAAAAGCACAAATTGTGGAAGGAGGTGAATTCGGCCAAAATGTTTTACTAAACCGAAGGAATATGTCATAATATAATTCAAACTCAACATTATAGTGACAAAAACATGTGTCACGAATAGTGATAGGTCTATCATACCATGGATTCTGTTGTACAAATGTATTGAGTGACAAATTCAATTCACTGTGTTCATCTTTAAATTTATTGAACAATTGTATTTGAGTCATCTCCAATATATGTTTTGGATGGATTTCATACTGATTTCGAGATATTCTACGTCGTATCACATCCCTTACATTTGGTGAAACACGAGAATTTTCCACCCAATATTCATGCATCATAGCTTTAACACTTTATCCGACCCTATCTTTATAGGGTTGTCTACAAATAATTACCCAAGAAGCAAGCTCATTGTTTGCATCTATTTGTAATCAAAATTTGTTATATTTGTACAATGTTTTTCACGAAGTTCTGATAACCTTTGCGATCTCTGTTCTCAAACGTTTTTGTCTAGTACTAGATGAAATAATCGTTGTTTGTATTATTCTGCATGCATCACTAGTATCTTTCTTTCTAGATTTTCCAATAGTTTTTACTACATTGGCTATATTTTCGAACACATCTTAATTCACCTTCGAATCTTTTGTCTTCTTTTGAATAACCAATAATGAACAAGCTTCCCTCAACTTCTTGGAGACTAACAAACACCTCAAAATTTGAGCTTGTGTTGCCACTGATTCTTTTTCCATAAATTGTTCATGCATCTTTTCAACATGATATCGTACAATATGGTAAGGTTTTTTGTTTCCGAATTTTTCTCTATCAACATTTTGTAACATGTCGTTGTCAATGATGAAGCCACNAAAATCTTATAATAACCAATTTAAATACATACATACATACATACACACACACATACATACATGCATATATATATTACCTCTATTGGATTGAATATTTGCAACGTTTTCTGATTCTTCAATGCCTTCAACATCTTCAACATTTGTATCTGCATTTGGAAATTATATTAAAAAATATAAGCATTTACAAAAACCAGTTACTACATTTTAAACAAATTTACAATATTTGTACATACCTTGTTCTATTTAATCTTGAGTTTTATTTTGAACATTCATATCATCAACATTTTGATCCAAGTCTCTAGTTACATCAACATTTCTAATTACATAAGCATTAGCGATGTCTTCAATATTTGTACTCTTTTGTTTCTTTCTTTCATGGTATTTGAGTTTTTTTATTTTCATTATGTAAGGCATCATCTCGAGTGCAATCACATTTCCTCTTTCGCGTTTTTTTGTTGCCCATGATTATTCTATGTATACCTTCACCTTAGAATAAATTTCCCTCGAGAGAATATTAATCATCAAAACAAATCACCTTAGAAACTAAAATAAAAGTAAGAGTCATCCACCTCAAGCAATATGACTACAAAAAGTAGTGATAGTGGCTACAAGGCAGGTTATCAAACAAATTTGGCACTTCTAGGCCACTTGAATTATAGAAAAATTACAGTTAAGTTTAAATGTTATTAAAGTATAATCAACCAGTATCAGGCAGTGTTCACTAAATATAAATTACCAATTAAAAAGCCAAAAGATGACTATTAAATATTGATAATTAACCAGTTTAAGGCAAGCTTATAAAAAGTAAATATGTCCATAAAATATTGCTCAAAATATTTAATAAAAAAAGTGCATTATAGAATAAATTGGCGCAGAATTTTTAAGAAAATTTGTACCATAAAATATTTCCCATAAACATCTTCAATAAAGAAAAAAATTCTCCACCTTAGAAGATAATTTCTAAAAACACTTTACTATAAACATTTTACCATTAAAAATAAGATTTTACCATAAAAAAATTTACCAAAAGAATCTTTACTATCAAAGAAAAATAGCCTCCATCTGAGAGGATAGTTTCTAAGAACAATTTACCATAACAAATTTTCCAAAAGAATGTTTGCTATCAAATAAAAATAGCCTTCATCTTAAAAGATAAGTTTTAAGAACACTTACAAGAAAAAGAGCCTTCGTCTGTAACTGTGTAAAATGTTGATCTTTTAAAAATTGTGAAAATATGTGTATACAACATTCTTATAAATATGAATCGAAACGATGTTCTGAAAAAACGTTTCAAGTTTATGAATCGAAACGGTGTTTCGAAAAAACGTTTCAACTTTTTGTCGGCCGATGGAAAAAATTCAAACTAACTTTTTCTCGACCGACGGAAAACATTCAAACTAACTTTTTCTCGACCGACGGAAAAAATTCAAACTAACTTTCAGTCGAACACTTATTGTTTTTTGGCCGAAAACCTGTAAATTTTCAAAAATGGAATTCCATCCCATTTGTTACTATTCTTCCAATTTCGAAGAGATCAGATCATATCAAATACTTCCAATTTCTCTTCACAAATAATAACATTGGTTGCATAATGCCATCTACTTTCTATAGATGCAAAATTTGTTGAATTTGTGTGATCCGCTAATTTTATTTATTATATTTCTTAGAAGGTGTCTATATTGATTCAAAATTTAATAGAATTCATTGAAATGAAAATTCAATAACTTCTTCAAGACAAGATGAAAAAAAATGGAAAATTCATGGTCCCCAACATTGATGTGTTGTCTTCAAAAGGGTACTTTTAGTTTTTTTGTTTTGAATTGGAAATTAGGGAAGATGTTGTGTCAAACTAAACATGTCAATTTTATGCTAGTTTTTCATATTGGTCCACCTCAAAAAATTCTAATAATTATTGCATGTCGTTGTTGGATACAAACGTATAGACAGATGTTAGTACAATCTGTCTAGATCATCATAACATATTTTGTTTTTAATGAACAATAGTTGAATTATGAATTAACTGGTTTCCAAAAACATGAATATTTTTCATAATTTCATTAATTGATAACATACTATCAAACACTTGCAAAAATGACATATCAAATTACAATAAAAAATCTAAAAAATAACCGATAGAAAGCTAACACAATTCTCTACAACTTTTGTTTTCACTACAAAATGAAATTCTAAATACAAATCTAATTTTTCTTTGCTCAAAGTTGACAAACTTGCAAAAAAAAACACTCCTTTTCTCATTAACCCCTCCCCCCCCCAAAAAAAAAAAATAGACACTCGAATTCATGATTTCAGCCCACAGAATTCTAACCTAGCATTGGGAAACTACTTGAAATATGGTACTTGTTAACTCCACCATGAGTATAAATCATCATCATATGCTCCTCGGATATCACCATGACCTTGTCAAACAAAGACATCTCCCCACCATGTGATTCTAGGATCATGTGGATGTGGTGAGAGAGTGTCACCCTGGGGCTCAGTGTTGGAACACACTGGAAGAAGAAGGTTGTTAGGATGCTTGGGTATCCAAAATTATTCTTCTTACAAAGTTTGCAATCTATAAGTTTTTTCTTCATGTTGATAACAAGACCAGAACGTCAATTGAATATCACATTCCTTAAGCATTCCACCCCCAAATGCATATCGTTACCGGTGGCCAAGTGTAAAGATGACACACCCTACACTCCTTTAATGGTGTTCACGATCACCTTAAGTGGGAATATTTATATTTCACCAATAGGAACTTCTGTGCCTGACTTTTGTGATCTAGGAAAGCAATACATGTTCACATAATCTTGAACACTACGTGGGTCACCCCCACAGTCGGAACCACTCAAATTCATCAGCACTCCTCTATGCGATAAACACACAATGAAGTAAATGTCTTCAGTAGTAATGTCCAACATTTCATTGTGAAGGTCAAACAAAGCCTAATCATGATCCCAATATCTTACCAAGGTCTATAGCAAACTGATTTGGGCACACATATTGGTTGTGTGGAATAATTTTAGCAATCCACATTGGCGGAGGGAGTTTAAGGTTAATGGATCATGTAAAGCTTCCCTATCAAGGTACTCATTCTCTCATTCATGCCATTCAAGAACCATTTTGCTGAAAACACCATAAATTTAGGTAATTTACCATCTAAAACCCCTAACCCGTAGCATACACAAGTGCACCGTTTTGCACAACACGTACCATATGTGGGTACCTCATTGTACACCCATGTATTATTCTCAAATACATGAGTTTACAAGAGGCTACCTGTGTATCTTGTGTGGTTCCCCTTCAAACTCACCAAAACACCTAAATTTGCACAAAAACTTCAAATAAAAGGCATGAAATGAAATGCATGAGAGAGAACACTTACCTGCAACTTGCAAAATTTTGATTTCATCCACTAGATTGAGCATACGAAGCGTTTGAAGCTCAAGGGTAAGTTTGCACTATTCCAAGGTATAAGTCAAAATGAATTAGTTTTTAACCCAAAACCATTATTTATGGTAAAAATTTCTAATCTTTTATCCACTTTTGTATAGTTTTTGGTTAATTCTAAATATTATAACTAATGTTGTGTTGACTTTTTGCCTAGATTTTCCAAGTTATGGATGAATTTGGAACGTTATACCTCAACATATAAGGTAGTATATTTTCCCACTGCATTTTGAACTTATACCTTATAGCGGTTTGAACCATAGGGTTCATTTTTCTCCATGTAATGAAATCTGCAGCCTCCTATTGTCTTTAAAGCATCATTGTTCTTCCATGGAGTAGAGCTTACCTAACATGGGTTACCCTAGTTAGAGATCTTCTTTCCATTTTGGTACCCATGTCACATGTTTCTAGGTCATGAGATCCTTCATAGTTGTATTACATGTGAAAAAATAGCCTCATACTCTATCTTGTTTCTAACTATCCTTTGTTATAAGGATCCCATCATATGGAGTTATCTTCAATCCCTAGTCTGATTCCTTAAAAATGACTAGATTTCCAACTTTACTTATTCTTTCAGACTCGCTAGAGGAAGTCAAAGATCATCCACATTGGTATAAGTTTAACCCTTTGCTAGACCATGTGAATTACTTAGGGAAAAGGAATACTCTAGTTCACTATGGCTAGAAGAGAATTTTTCACGTATAGGTTTATCTCTTTTTCAGACCCAGAGGACTACATTTATGAAAAAGGAACCTGTTTGAGCTCAGTTTTTCTTTTTCATGCTCTGGTTTAAACTATGAAAAATATTTTGAGCATTCTTTATGTCGTTTTCACACTCATTAAGCATCGAGTATGTTGTTGGTATTAAATTGAGCACATAGATCTATGGACAAACACAAAACTCACAAGATAGATCACACAATTTACTCAGCAATTGAAGAATGAAATAGTGCAAAAATACCTTGCAACTGTGAATGTTAATCAAAAAGTAATTAGATGATTAATTACAATGTAATACAATGGCTAAATAGCCACATGCAATTCGAATCCACATGAGGAAATTCAAATTGATTAGACTCTACTTGAATGTAGGTAACTAAGACCTTGTCTAAATCATTATCGGAGGACTCAATAGTTAACTGACCTTGTCTAAACCATTATCGGAGTTCATCAAAGTTCTAAAACACAAATCAAGTGTCTAATTCAATGTTAACTTAGGTTAACTGACTATGGTAGGTGAGAAATGTGCCTCTCCTGTATGCAGCCATGTAGACCTAGCGCTAACTGAATGTAGAGGACTAGAACTAAATGTAACTGACTCCTAACTCAGCTTAACTAGTCACTAACTGAACTCAACTGATGAAGGTTGGTATTGGCACCCATAGTGGCTCCTAAATTGTAGGGATTGATCTAGGAGGCTCCTAAACTGATGCATGCAAGTGCAATCAGTGGCAGTAGGCCTCAATTAGTGTTCCCCGCACTTTAGGAACTGGAACATGTGCCCCAATTAGGACAAGTGGACCCAATGGTGCTAGTGACTAAAAATAGGCTGGATGGACTCTCGATTTAGACATGACTCCTGATTTAGACATATGACCAAATTGGAAAAGGGAGGATTAATAGTCCTAACACCACCCTTGAATGCTAACTTGGACGATCTGTGGGCCCTGGTAACTAAGACCATAGGTCACCCATTACATTAAGTAAAGTAAAATAATTGCTTAATACAGGGAGCTGGGGAAAAAAGCACATGGGAAAAAATCCCCCCCCCCTCTATCTAAGCAGATAGAATATGTATTCAAGTTTGAAAAACTTGGAAATATGTTGCTGCAATCTTCATCTCTGTGATGTAGTGAAGCAGCATGAATGGTGTTCTATGCACATGTATTCTTGGGCCTGGCATGTAGACTTCTCCTTCTTGTCCCAAAATGTTGATGGAAGGAAGCAGGAATGTAACCTCTGCCTCTTTCTGGCTGAAGAGGTGTATGATCCACTCTATTCTTTTGAAGGAAGTGTGACTGATCAGACCTTGCCATGTGACATCTTACAGGTAATTTGTTGCATCTCTCTAAAGGAGGTAAGATTGCATGGCATAGCGCAAGTTTTTCTGTCTTTTGAATGTCAGATGGATTTCCAGTCATCTTCCTAGATTCTTGTTTGGAATTATGGACTGAATCTGAATCTGAATCTGAATGAATCTTAATCTCATGAACTGATATAACTGGTTCTGCAATACTAGTGGAAACTTCAAGAGAAGGAGATGAAATGTTTTTACCTTCCCTTTAAGAGTGCATTGGTTCTGAAAAAGGCATGAAGTGTGAGATCTCATATTCCTTGGAGGCATGATTTGCAACACCCTTAGCTATGATGTTCCTAGTAGAGATATATGTGATCTCCACTGAGTCGGGACCAAATATCACTTGCTTTGGAGAGCCAGTATGAGTCATTTGGTACACAAATAACAGATTTGAATCTAGCGAGGGGACATAGAGCACATATTTGAACCTTCCATGTTCAAGCTTGATAGATCCCTTCCCTTGGGTTTGAACTTTAATGTTATTTCCCAGCTAAATACTGGGACCATCAAAAGACTGTAAAGAAGAGAATGATTCTCTAGATGCAACCATATGATTGGAAGCTCCATAATCAATGAGGAAAACATGTGTTGTTGAGCAACTGGCCTTTAGTGCATGGCCTCTTTCGAAGCAATCTTCTATTTCTTCTTTGGCTTCTGTTTGGTCAGCCTTCCTTGTGCTATCAGGTGCAGTAATGTTATGTTTCTTCAAAAGAAGAGCCATTTCATCAATTTGTCTTCTCATATAGGATCTATCTGGATGAAAGCCCCTTCCACAGTAGGAAAAAAGGGTCTTCCCTTTGCCATTCTTCTTGCTTCTCTTCGAACTTGAAGGCTTATTTGACTGCTCTTTATTCATAGGATACTAATCTCTTTGCTTCCCTTTTCCATTCGCTACCTTACCTCCTCTTACAACCAGTGCTTGATCTTTGGGAGATCGAATGATCCCCATTTGGATCAACTTGTCTTTCTCATAAGTGAGAGATTGGATGAAAGCATCAAGAGTGGGAATCTTCCAATTTGGAGTGGTGAGATTCACTATTTGAAAGGTTGATACAAATACTAAGTAGTTTGCACTGAGTTTTGAGAGAATGGCAAGGATGAGCTGATCATCCTCCTTCTCCACCTTACACTGCTTCAACGGGTATATCAGGTTCTTGAATTTTGTGAAAAAATCATTCATTTTTTCGAATTCAAGTGGATTAAGAGAGATCAGCTCATTATCTAGCTGATCCATCCTGCTTATCAAATAAGGAAGCAACATTGTCCCAAATCTCTTTAGGAGTCTTCAAATCTTTGATGTGGAAGCGAAGATCTCGAGAAATTGAGAGGGACAAGTATATAGAAGCTTCATCAAGCCTATTAAAGTACTTTTCTTTGTCATGATTAAGAATTGGCTCTGACTCTATCCCTTCAGTGACTCTGAAGAGCTTCTTGGTGCGAAGCAGTCCCTCCATGTCCTCCTTCCACTAGTGGTAGTTGAAGGAAGTGAGCAGCTCTACTTGATGGGCCATTTTGAATGCGCTAAAGAGGAAGGAGCTATTGTAGTGAATGCAGTGAGGAGAAAGAGATACTTGTAGTGAATGCAGTGAGAAGAGCTGATAACCTATAAATCACACAATCAAACACACAAAATAAGGTCGACTACGTGCACATTTCAGGTTTTCATCACACTCAGCATAATTGATCAAGCAATCTTGATCAACAATTCCTTAACTTGGGGTATTAAGTGGTAAACCTTCTGCTTCTGGTGCAGAGTAGGAATGGAGAAAATTGCTCAAAAAAAATTATCCAGCTGGATATCTAAGGAGGAGAAGTGCCTTGTCCACTAAGGCTTTGATACCATATTAAATTGAGTACATAGATGTGTGGACAAACACACAACTCACAAGATAGATCACACAATTTACTCAGCAATTAAAGAATGAAACAGTGCAAAAATAGCTTGCAACTATGAATGCTTTCATTAATAAAAAAGTAATTAGATGATTAATTACAATGTAATACAATGGCTAAATAGCCACATGCAATTCAAATCCACATGAGGAAATCGAATTGATTAGACTCTACTTGACTATAGGTAACTAAGACCTTGTCTAAATCATTATCGGAGGACTCAATAGTTAACTGGCCTTGTTTAAACCGTTATCGGAGTTCAGCGGAGTTCTAAAACAAAACTCAAGTGTCTAATTCAGTGTTAACTAAGGCTACTGACTGTGGTAGGTAAGAAATGTGCCTCTCCTCCATGCAGCCATGCAGACCTAGCACTAAATGAATGTAGAGGACTAGACCTGAATGTAATTGACTCCTAACTCAACTTAACTAGACACTAACTAAACTCAACTTATGAAGGTTGGCATCGGCTTTCCCAGTGGCTCCTAAATTGTAGGGATTGATCTAGGAGGCTCCTAAACTGATGCATACAAGTGCAATCAGTGGCAGTAGGCCTCAATTAGTGTTCCCCACACTTTAGTAACTGGAACATGTGCCCCAATTAGGCCAAGTGGATCCAATGGTGCTAGTGACTAAAAATAGACTAAATGGACTCCCGATTTAGACATGACTCCTAATTTAGACATATGACCAAATTAGAAAAGGGAGGATTAATAATCCTAAGAGTTGGTTTCCCCATACTCATAAATAAATGGAACATCTTGAATGATCTTTCCTTCCTTCACACTCGTTAAACTAAGGCTATATGCTTTCTCTCGAAGGAGCATCAGTTTGGTGATAGTTACCTCTTTTTCGAACCTTGTTGACTAAATATGAAAATGACATACCTTAGTTCCTCAGAATCTAAGAGAGTTCTCCTCTGGATTATTTTAGACTTTTTCAGACTCTGGAGACTAACTTTACGAAAAATCACCCCCCCAAAGTCTTCTTTGGAGTTTTAAGAATATCAAATTATGAAAACATCGATCAACATCCACTAATTTAGGCTCATAAAATCCATGAATCAATGCTATATAAATCAATATTCTATCTCTTCTTCAAGATTGTTAAAAAATTAAGAAGGTCCCTAATTTAGGCTCATAAACCTTAACAGGAAAGGAAGGAAGGAAATACTCTCTTTACTTTGTAAGTTGTTTGGAAGCACAATCATCTTTGATTAAAGCACTAGTTTTGGGTCTACCAACAGTCAACTCTCTTTTTTTCTACTTTCTAGTTTCAACCTATACTCAGAGTTATTACTCCTCCATTTGATCACCTTATCCAAGTATAAAGGGAATTTTTTAGTGTCTCCTACATTGAAAAAGTGTCTAGTTTTTTACATTGAGTCTTAAGATTCCTTGAGTCATTGTTGTGTCGTTCTCACTATTCAAGGATCTTTAAACATCCATTTGTCTATCTTAATCTCTTTCATTATATGAGATTGATCTACGTCTGTCTTATCTTATCTAGTCTACCATTTTACTCATATGACTTGTTGAAGGATTCATCAATCCCTTTTTCTTCACAAACATATTCCTATCGTCACCATCTAATGATGAATACCTAGAGTTTTTTTATAGTACCTAAGGGTCCACTTTCCATCTTGGTGGTTTCCTTTGCATTATCGGTACAACTCTTCAACCGGTATTACGATCGTATCTTTAATGTTCTAATTCAACTAATGTATTCACATTGTTAGGATTCATACTTGGCTATATGGATTTGGACAAAGGCCTTAGGTTTTCAGCTTATAAAACCTAAGTTGTGCAAGATCATGTCATACTTTGTAACACAACTATAGTTATTGAAGATTTGTTATTGTACTCATGTGGCTATGATCCACTTTGTAAATCATGTGTGGCCTTGTATCTCGTACTATATTATGTATATGTATCTTGTAAAGGAGCTAGTGTTCCACATAATTGAACATGGAATCCTTAGTGATGATTTTGTAAAACTGACCTCTATTTGTTTGTTTCAGGTACTTCCTTGTGGACTGGATTCTGAGTCCTCTAAGATAAATATTGTAATATATTTCTACCATCCTTACCCTTTGACCTCACACATTAGGGGCATCTATTCTACCTCGAAATGAAACTTCTCCATCTAAGTGATGACACAAAATATATCTTCACACAAAAGGACTTAATGGATAGAAGAGCCTTGGCATTATAAGAGGCATGGACCCTAAATACACAATGTTTACTCCAATATCAAAAAAATTGGATTATGAGTTTAACTTGAATACATTAATTTCCTCTTGTCAACTTGTGTATCATATGCGAGATGCACGCATACAACCCGTGTATGGATCTCAAAACTTAAATACACAAGTTTCCTTAACGAAACCCATGTCTTCTCATAACATGTGTATTACATTAAAACTCATTAAAAATAAAAATAAACTAATCATGAGGTAGTTGGGGTTGATTTGGAAACTACCCCAACTCCCATGACCACCCTAACCTCGTAACTCATCCTCCTAATGAACAATAAAAGGAGGCGAGGGGATAGAGGAGAGGAGGACCTTTTGGAGGAAAGTTATCCTGGAGGATTTCTTTTGGAGAAGAGAAGAAAGAGGGATTAGATCTAGGTTTTAAGGAAGCTTGAGCGGGATAATGTATATGTAATTGTTCCAAAAACTTCATGAATAAAGAATGTATTTTCCTTCCATCTCTATTGTAACGCATGTTTCAATTGTTTATGGAATTGATCTAGATTATGAATTGGATTTAAGTTGCATTCATTATATGTTTTCATATCGCATATTTTATAACAGTTGAAGAAGCTTTGAGGAAGGTTATTTCTTTGTTGTGGGTATTGGAGCTTTGGCAATTTGGATCATTTGGAGAGAAGATCAAACTAGGATCAACCTTCAGAATAAGGTGCATCCTCTCCTCCACTGGGATTTTTCTTTAATATATGCTTGTATGATCTCATTTTTATATCAATAGAACCCTTAGTATGTTGGTGGCATCAAACCCCGGCCATAGGATGAATTCCTTAACAACAATAAGGATGGATCATGGGGCTTCTATCCATTTTTTGATAGTTAAAATGTAGAGAAAATTTCCTTGTAAAGTGTTGTAATAAATATGAGTCATTAATTAGATCTAATATCTAACGATAAAAAATAAAGTTAAGGATTTTATCCCTAGAAGGAAAACCTATTTTGTATGGGGAATTGTATTACAACTATCTATTGTTGTATTGTGAAATATGAGACTGTGAGAGAGATCGAAGAGGAAGTTGTAGAAGATATGTTGTAGGTTATATTCCTTCATTTTTTGGGTAGTTTAATAGAAAGGAATGACAATTTTTGTGTAGATGTAGCCCTTCTTGGGTGAACCAAGTTATATTGGTGTCTCTCTTGTTCTGTGTTTATGTGTTTTATTTTTGCATCCCGTTTTATGTTATTGTTCTACTATCCCGTTTTCTAACAGTTTTGTTTGGAAAGAACAACTATTCTATATTTTGTTTAGAATATCCCACTATGTTGTTTCTACTTAATGATTTATGTACCCATATTTATTGCACTTGTAGAATTTGGTACCGTAATCAAGTAGGGAAGTAAATGAATTTTAGTTTTTGTTATCAAACCCATGATAAATTTTGGTTTTGTTGTTCATGTAATCATCCTTTGAGGTTTTATAGCACCTATATTTATATTTCTCACATAATCACTTATTTCATAATCTCTAAAATCTATTGCTTTATGACCAAAACTATTGCAAGAAAAACAATAGCCAAGGAAGATATTTTGGTACCATTTTGTGAAATACCTTCTTGGTCGAATAGATCTTATGTAACTGCTCTTGTTTCTCTTTTGAACAAAATTAGGTTATTTTTGTTCATCATTTCCTCTAATTTTTCTTTCATTGTTGATGAATACTTTGAGGACATTAGCATATCACTTAGATTTTTCTAATTTTCCTTTCTTACATTTTCTTCAGGTGTCTTCTGATTCTCATCATAGCCGAGACTTTTTATGATGAATGTTTTCCTTTGGAAACTGAGAATCTCATTCAAAGTTTCGATGCACTTCAAACCTGTGTCTAATTGATCATTTGAATTTTCTAATTACTTTATTAATGAAACAAAATCAAACTTTAGCTTCTCACATATTTCTAATTTTTCTTTGAGAATACTTCTCACTGCTTCTTCTATCATTTATTCCTCTTCTTGTTGAGTCTTAAAGATGACAATTATGTTTTATGTTTCATCATGATACTTCTTTCCATATTTCTACAGTTGTTCCCTCTACTTTTATTCTTTTTTCTTTTCTTGTCTATTTCTTATAAGGAACTGACAAGTTCTACTTCAAGATTCACTTCTCCATCAATTTATTCTTCTTCTTCTTCGAGTTTTTCTTTTTAATTATATTCATTTTCTTTATCAATAGACTTTTCATCCATGTCTATGAATATATTATCTTTTTTTTCAATTTCAGGATCATCTCCATCACCATATCCTCTTTAGAGTTAAAATTTTTCTTCTTGGCATGTTTTCCTTTTTGGTTTGTATAAGGTTTGCTTAATTTCTTATTGTTATTCTATTCTTCATCATTATTATATTTCCTTTATACATAGGGAAACTTATAAGTATAATGACCTAGTTCATCGCAATTGAAGCATTTAAAAGGTAGTTTACCTTTGAATTTCCTTGATCCCCTTTTTATCTTTCTCACAAATTGTGATTCCTCTGTATTTGATTGATAGTTGGAATAATCATATGATTTGTGTCCTTTTGTACTCTTTGATTCTTTGAATTTAATTCCTTTCATGCTAATTTTTCTATCCTCATTTCATAGGATGTGAATATCCCATGCATTTCATCCATTGTCATATTATATTGATCCTTCATTTCTTCAATTGAAGAGACTTTGGAATCAAAGCTTGAGGGGAGTGACCTTAATAACTTTTGTCAAAATCATCGGTTCTTCAACTGTTTCACCAAGTCCTATGTTGGTGTTGATTTTATCCACAAAGAGGAGATAAGATGCAACATATTCTTCTTCTTTAATTTTCAAACCTTTGAACTATCCTCTATGAGTTTGGATATTTTCCATCTTATCCTCATCATCACCTTTATATATATTTTTAATACTATCCCATATTTATTTTGTTGATTCACAATGCATCACTTTGACAAACTCATATTATAATAGACCACATAAAATGGCATTCAAATATTTTGCATTATTGTCATTAAGATTTTTTCCATTTGCATCTGTTGGTGGTGGTGTTGTTGTTGTACATCTAGTCACCAATGATTTCCAAATATCTAATCCAAGAGCCCTTAGATATGTTTGCATCCTTATGCTCCATAATGCATAGTTTGTTCCATAAAAAACTGAGACCTACTTGTGGAGAAACCTTCCTAGATATCCATGTGTGCTTTCGAGATCTCACCTTCTAGTGTTTAGATTGTTTCAAAAGGATCATTCTCTAATACCAATTGTTAAAATTATGCTTATACAAAGAGGTAGTGGGGTGAGTCAGTATCAGATACTCTTTTTACTTTAGATATTCATCAATCATTCATTTACTTTCAAATAGTAAATACACATAAACTCAAGTCATAATACTTTAACGTAGAAACCCTTTCGACAGAATACCATGAAATATTATCTTTATAAATTCATGTAGGCACTAACCTACTATTATAAATTTTGTAGGTACCAATATACTCAAGACACCAATCCCCTCAAATGAGTATCAACTCAACAATATGTAGGCACAAACCTACTAGAGGCATCAATCTCCTCAAGTGGGAACCAACTCAATAATATGTAGGCACTAACCTACTAGAGACACCAATTAAATCAAATAAACAACAAATCAAAAAGATGTAGGAACCAACCTATTGAGGAATCAGGTACAAGAATGCTGACATAATCACCTCAAATATTACCTCATAATTAGCTTCAAATTTACTTCATAACCTGCCTAGGATCTGCTCCCTAATATGATTGAAATATTCCTTTGATCCTACCTCATATATGCTATGCAATATGCTTCAAAACATTCCTCATATATCCTCCATAATCTACTACAAATATGCCTCATATCGTGCCTCTTATATTCTCCATAATTTGCTTCAAATATACCTCATAAATTTACCCAAATCTACTCCATAATTTGCTACAAATCTACCTCATAGCCTTCCCCAGATTTCCTCCACAATATGTCATAAAATTGTCTTCAAACTTGTTCCAATATATGACATGGTCACCTTCTACGTGATCCTCACCTGGAGAGGAAACCTTGGAAAATCTTCCAATATCACATCTCAAAGAAAAATATAAATACTTCCCAATAGCGAAATTTTCAGCCAAGAAGAATAGATCACATCTTTGATCCTTCTATCAATTTTTTGAGAAAATATAGAGATGCTTGAAATTTAAAACTTGTATTAATCAATCATTGGATACATGAATATCATAAGGAAAATCAGCCACATAAATCATTCAACCGTAAGAGACAAGATACACCCTGGGAAAACCCTCCAAATACAGAGGATGAAAAACCCAACAATTATTTGAGTATGATAGATACACTTCAAAAGAATGGTTTCCAACGCATTAGAAGATTACCCAATAAGAGATTGAATCACCTCATCAGTAGAGAAGAGAGATCCAATACAACACTGTGATGAACTTTCCAAGTCCCCAACACTTTAATAACAAGTCAAAACACCAACATGCACAATGTAGTGAATGGTGGGCTCAAGTAAACTATTGAGAATGTATCATAGCCTCATACAAAAGGAGGAGCATCAACCAGAACTCCTTACATTAAAACAGTAGTTCCCTCCCTAGCACTAGTCTACACTAGAACTTAGGATTCTCCATCATGCACAAGATAATCTCCCTCCTTTCCATAATTGGATTTAACTGGATGTTCACTGAATTTGAATTTAATGTGAACTGATTGAACTTAATGTGAACTAACTGAATTGAACTCATTCGATAATGTACTGCATGACCACCAAGTTAGGAGGCTAACGTATTTTCCTTAGTGATATACACTTAGTGACATCCATGCAAATCACTTTGCATGAATTAAGGAGATACTCCTTATTTAATCGACACATTCTTTATTTATAACTGAGGCTTTACTGATGCCTTTATAATCGAGTTCACTAAAGGCATGCATGGGAAATTCAAATCCTTTTATCTTTCTTTATTCTTATCTCATTATCATTTAACATTTACTGTATGGTCCCCGTGTATTAATTATTTTTCCATCTTATCATATCATACTCGGAAGAATTGTCACACATACTCATGATCATATATATTATCCCGAGTCGTATATTCATATGCTAAAGTAATTCACTCTAGGGGTAGATAATCCCTAAAGGAGACTTATAGCACTCAATGACCATGACTATTAACACATCACATTGTATAACCACCTCAAAAAAATGGAGGTCCACCTAAATGAAACCTTCATTAGGATGATGACTTGATACAACAAAAGTCCCCAGTATTGATACAACACAAGACCATCTGCAGTTAAAGAGATCCATATCATAGGGTACCATTTATTAGAATCATTTAATTGATACAAAAAATTTCCATACTTTATACAATACAAGTCTACAATATTGAAACAACACAAGGATCTAGTCTTGATACAACTCAAGATAATAGTACTAGCATCCCACCTTAACACATGAGGATATATATAAGACTTAATGTGTTTCAATATTTGCATCTTGTTTATTGTTTATTGTTATTGCTCTTTGATCATGCTTTCTAACACCTTGTGATATTTTCCATTCTCTCTGATGTTCTTCAAGGCTTGATCACTTTCATAGTGATTCCATATTCTTCTCTTTATATTGCAACAACCCAACTACCTCTCCAAGAGGTTTAACTATTCTATGACCGACCATACTATAACTCTTATTGAGTATCGATAATCTCTAAGACTTTGACTATGTATTTTCTGATGTGGATTCTTTCCACATGATAAACTTGTTAGTATTATTAATCCTCCCTTGGTCAAATGTCTATTAGATTAATTATTTCCTAACTTAGGAACCTTAAATTAATTAAATGGGTCCACATGGCCCGATGGGGCCACATGTACCAATCATTGAAGTGTGTGGGACACTACTAGAGGTTAACTGCCACTTACTGCATGTGCATGCATCAGTTAGGGAACCTATTAGTCCAATCCCTACATTTTAGGAGCCACTAGGAGTCTCGACACCAACCTACTTCAGTCAGTTGGTGTTAGCACTAGTTAGTCTTAGTTATCCCCCAGTTACAATCAGTTACTTCATAGTTAGTTAGGCTAGTGCTACTAATGCATGGATAATGCATGATTGCATTGGGAGGAGCGCTTTACCTACCTACCACACTCAGTTGCACTGAGTTAACTAGTTGTCACTGCTTGTTGGAGTTATTGGTCATCGGGGAGTTGTCTATTTGGACTCCGATATTGATTGGGAGACCTTGAGTTAGAGATTCGGTTAGATACATTCTCATCCACTTGGAGGATTCGAATTCATTACTCATGCATTTGAATCCTACCTATGTAAACTACATTGTAACACTGGATATTATTATGATGAATATATTGTAAATTCCTAAGCAATACTTGTTTGTTTCCTGTGTGGTTTGTTTTGCTTATTTTGTATTTTCATCCTCCATTCAATTGTTGCAAACATTATAAGAACTCTCTACTTTAATATCTAAATGGAATTCAAATTCTAATATGGTATCATATCCTTCTCAGGTAGGTTTCATGCTTGTTTCTCCTAATCGAACATCAGAAGCAGCTGGGTTTCCACAGAATTCCCCTATGAAAATTGGCTACATATGGATTCATTCATAGCAGTAGAGAGGGAGTGACGGACCCTGAAAACATGTTCATGTCTAGAGGAGAATCATGATTCTAACAGTTCATATGTTTTATTGTTATTTGCAATGAAATTGACAGGTGCTACGTGTCTTGAAAGAAGTATTTGCAGTCTCCCTACCGGAGCAATTATGAGTTCTCAAACTCCTGAGCCACGAATCCTCATAACTTCTGATTACCTTGATTGGAGGATTGATGTGCAGCTATACTTGTGTAAGCATGGCTACCACAGGATCATACATGGATGGGAGGTTGAGCCTCATCAGCCGGTAGAGCGAAACAAGTTCCTAAACCATTGTGATGAAGCATTCGGGTACTTATGTACTTATATTTCCATATATCTCCTCTTTCATCTATAAGGATTGAGGACTCCAAAAGAAACATGGGAGAATATTGATATATTGTTTAACAAAAAAGATGACCTTCAGGGACACATTCTGGAGAATGAGTTTTTACATCCCAGCAGCTTCGATACTATTGAGCAATTCTTCTCCAAATTCAAGTCTCTAGTGCTACAATGCAGATAGTGTGGGATAGAGCAGAAGGATGATCAGAATTTCCTTTCCATACTCAAAAAACTATGTCCTAAGTACTATTTTTATGTCTCTATGTTTCATTCCAAGTAGGAAAACTTTCCTGATTGGAAACTTCCTTCTTTTGATTCATTCTCCGAGACCTTAATCAAAGAACAAGACAAATTGATTCGAATGGGAGTCATCCAGACTTCCAAATATTAAGCTCTCTTGGTTACTGACTCTTCCAAAGTGCAAAAAAAGGGGAAATCAAAGAATAAGGAGCCAAAGGCAGCTAATTCGAAGCCTAAACCAAATCAGCAATCTTCTGAAGGGGCCTCCGGTTCTAAGAAGAAGAAATTTGAAAATAAGTTATGTTCATATTGTGAAAAGGGATACCATCTTGAAGAAAATTTTATGAGGAAGCAACTTCATGAGATGTCTGCTCTTCTCAAGCAACACAACATTTCTCCTCCAAGAGAAAAGAAGCCTGATGAAATAGCACCGACAGAAGATGTCGAAAGGTGTCATTCTTTGAAAGCAACTCTCTCTCCATCCTCGGCATACATTATAGATTCTAGAGCCTCCAACCACATGGTTTCCTCCAAAGAATCCTTCTCTACTATTTCACTATCAAAGGGGCCTAATATTCATATGGGGGATGATTCCTAGATTCCAGCAGAAGGAAGGGGATCAGTCAGAGCGAAGCATGGTGAGTTCAAGTATGTCTTATATGTTCCCTCCCTTGTTGCTAACCTATTATATATTTACCAGATGACTCATACAAGCTCTCCCAAGAGGGTCACAGTCGATTCAGACTCAGTTGATATTACAGAAAAAGCCACTAGAAAGCTTGTAGCGAGAGGTATTGCAAATCACTCTACCAAATATTATGAGTTTTCATATTTCTTACCTATTTCTCCTCCTACATCTTTTTGTCTCATGCTAACAACACCAGCAAGATTTGGCATGAGAGATTTGGCCATCTCAATTTCAATTATATGAATCGGCTCCACAATGATAACATGGTTGAAGTTTTTCCCTCCATCCAAACTTTTGATGGAGTATGTGATGGGTGCTTGGTAGGTAAGCATCAAGAAAAGAAGTATGATGTTGGGAAGGCTCGTAGAGCTGTCTCTACACTTGATTTGATACACCGTGATGTAGTTGGACCTATTCCCACAAACTCCATTAATGGTTGCAAGTATTTTCTAAACTTTATTGATGATTGTTCTAGGTATTGTTGGATCTACTTCATGAAGTTAAAATCAGAAGTTTTTGAGACTTTTAAAATTTTAAATCTATGGTTGAGAACTGTTAGTTTTTCAACATTTAAGCTAGCATTATGTTAATATCTTTTCACTGAGAGAATAACAAGCACAGCAATCACATAAGCACATCACAAGAGACAAGAGACACAAATATTTTAGGAGGGGAAACCATAAATGGAGAAAACCCCTCAACTTCCTCTAAGATAGTATCACCACAAGATGTGATCCCAAAACAGTAAGATGACCTCCCAACACAACAGCAGCCTTCTGTCTTCTGTCAAGCCAAAGTATTTCCTTCTCCAAAGGTGCGCCACACTTGAAAGAGCAAGTGATGTAATTCACAAGTGATAAATAGAGAGACTCTCACTCTCTATTTATATTCTTTCGTTGACTTGAAGTGCACTCAACCATGTAGGCTTAACTTACAATTACTTACTCGATCCTACACCTTAATTAGTGTATAATAACCCAAGTGCCCCGAAACTGTGGGGACTTACCTAATGACTTGACACGACTTGTTTATATTAATAATCCTCCCTATCGGAACATCAGGGTAAGACAATATGACTCAAATACATAATAGAAACATCCCAGAATAAACATCGGGTTACAATATATAAAATACATATAAGAATACATTCCGAAGTTACATATACATCAACACTCCCTCTTAACTAAAAATGTATTCTTTCGACACAATTTTTCAGCACTGGTCTTCTTCTCTGCATCAACTGGATCATCTTCGTCTTTGATTCATCTTCATCTTCAATTCATATTCATCTTCAAGTCATCTGGATCTGGATCATCTCTCGATCTGGATCAACACAAATGGCATCACTGGATCTAGATCATCACTCGATCTGGATCAACATCACTGGACTGGATCTGGATCATCACTCGATCTGGATCAACATCAAATGGCATCACTGGATCTAGATCATCACTCGATCTGGATCTCTCGGAGTCATCATAACTGGATCTGGATCATCTCTCGATCTAGATCTCCTCTAGTCATCATCATGTGTATACTATCTCATCATAGGAATTTCTACAGAGCCAACCCTTTTTCATGCTGGTTGTAGGCCTACCCTCATGTAGGTCTTCGCCTAGCACTTATATCTGACCTGCTCGTCAGAAAGGCCCAGCACTCACATTCACCAGCATGATAGGACACACCTACTATCATCTGTGAAATGGCTCGGCACTTATAATCACCAGCATGGTAGGACACACCTACTACCATCTGTGAAATGGCTCTGCACTTATATCTGACCTACTCGTCAGAAAGGCACAATCCCATCCAGGGGAACACATCCAACCACACTGATGGGAGACTCCTATCTAGACAGGAACACATCCTATCACAATGATAAGAGATTTCCACACTTACATATGACCTCCTCGTCAGAAAGGCACAACCATCCAGGGGAACACATCCAACCACACTGATGGAAGACTCCTATCCAGACAGGAACACATCCAATCACAGTGATAAGATATTTCCGCACTTACATCTGACCTCCTCGTCAGAAAGGCACAACCATCCAGGGGAACACATCCAACCACACTGATGGAAGACTCCTATCCAGACAGGAACACATCCTATCACAGTGATAAGAGATTTCAGCACTTATATTTGGTCCTACGAGAACACATCCCAGCAGTCACTCCAGAAAGTCTCTGCACTTACATCCATCCAGGGGAACACATCCAACCACACTGATGGAAAGGCTTGCACTCACATCTGATCCTACAAGAACACATCCCAGCAGTCATATCAGAATGGCCCCCAGTCCTTGACTGAGCTACCTGGTAACTGACAAGGTGCCTCCATTCTCCTCAAGAATGGCAGTTGCCCTTACATCCGACCTACTCGTTGGAATGGCCAACACTCACATCTGACATGGAAGGAACTAAATCCTTTAGCCATGAACAGAATGGTTCAGCCCTTACATCTGATCAAGTGGGAACACATCCCTCTATCACATCAGAATGGCTACTCAGCTTTTACACTGAGTCTTCCTGGTAACTGACCAGGTGCCTCCATTCCTAGAATGGCAATTGCCCTTACATCTGTCCTACTCGACAAAATGGCCAGCACTCATATCTGACATGGAAGGGAGCAACCCTACCACCATGTCAGAATGGCTTAGCCCTTATATCTGACCTACTCATCAGAATGGCTATGGACCTCAGCACTCATATCTGACATGGAAGGAACCAATCCTCTCACCATGACAGAATCGCTCAGCCCTTACATCTAACCATGGAAGGAACCAATCCTCTCACGATGTCAGAATGGCTATGGTTCTCATCACTTTCTCTGGGAGGAAGCCTCGATCTGGAGAACACCAAGTCTCTCTCTAAAGTACTCGAACTTCAGCCTAGCCAATGGCTTCGTCAATACATCAGCTATCTGTTCCTCCATCGCAACATACAGGAGCTTCACTGCTCCTCTCTGCACCATATCCCTGATATAGTGATACTTGATCTCGATATGCTTCGACCTGTCATGGAACACTGGATTCTCTGACAACTTCACGCAACTCTAGTTGTCACAATGTATACAGGTAGCATCCAACTGGAGATCAAATATATCAGATAGTAGCTTCCGCAGCCATACTGCCTCACAACTAGCTGAACAAGCTGGGACATACTCTGCTTCAGCTGTACTCAGTGCCACATAGGATTGCTTCCTGCTAAACCAAGAGATCACACCCGATCCCATACTGAAGAAACATCCTGAAGTACTCTTCCTGTCGATGGCACTGCCTGCCCAATCAGAATCAACATAACCCTCCAGGTTAATCTTCTGATTCGCATCATACTTGAGCCCATAATCAATTGTACCCTTCAGGTACCTTAGAATATGCTTTGCAGCAATCAAGTGAACACTTCTCGGATCTGTCAAGTACTGGCTCAAGGTGTTCACAGCAAATCAAATGTCTAGTCTCGTGTTCGTCAGGTACATCAATGACCCAATCATCTGATGATACATCGTAGCATCAACCGTCTCTGAAGAAGCATCACTCAATAGCTTCAGGTTCGATGCCATAGGTGTGGCCATGCAGTCCATCATCCTGAACCTCTTCAGGATCTCTACTTCATACTTCCCTTGTCCAAGGAATATTCCATCTATACTCTGCCACACCTCCATACCTAGAACAATAGTGCATCGACACATAACAGGAGCATCACTGGTCTTCCACCTTCAACTTTGGAGCAAAGGTTGGAATCCACTTTACTCTCAGTAAAGCCTAGAGTCATCAGTAATCTGCTCATCCTGTTGTACCATGTCGAACCTCAAGATATTCTATAGTCACTCCCTCTGAAGCGGAGCATCATACTCCCTCTGTTTTCTGTGCTCTATGCACTGAAAACATTCTGTACCGGAGTGACAAGTAGCTTCCTATTCTACTAGTATTCCATGCATCCATCTAGTGTATAGAATTTCATCTTCAACCTTTTAGCCAAGGTTAAGATCTTCATCAATCTCATCATGTATTTGTTTCAACTCTTACTGGCT
>LPNX010695765.1:185272-243868 GCA_001517045.1 Pseudotsuga menziesii
CTTGTTTATATTAATAATCCTCCCGATCGGAACATCGGGGTAAGACAATATGACTCAAATACATAATAGAAACATCCCGAAATAAACATCGGGTTACAATATATAAAATACATATAAGAATACATTCTGAAGTTACATATACATCTACAAGAACAGCTTGAATAAGAAGATCAAGTCAATAAGATCCGATGGAGGAGGAGAATATATCAAAAGATATTTCCAGAATTTCTGTGAATCATAGGGGATTCGAATGGAACACTCAGTTCCATACACACCACAGCAAAATGGTGTTCCTGAGAGGAAGAACAGGTCACTGAAAGAGATGGAAACATACCTTCTCCATGGAAAGAATCTACCTCCTCTTTGGGCTGAAACAGTAAATTGTGCTTCATATTTGCAAAATAGGGTGCCTCATAAGTTAGTGGTTGGGGTCACACCATTAGAAGCACTGCATGGGTATAATCCCAATGTCTCTCATCTGAGAGTTTTTTATTCCAAAGCTTGGTCCAAGATACCACTTGACAAGAGAAAGGCCTTCCAAGACCAAAGTAGCGAATGCATTCTGCTGGGATATGCAGATGATGCAAAATCTTACAAACTGATGGAGGTTGCTACCATAATATGCTTCATTGAAAGAAGTTTCCAGTCCGAATAAGATCAGCTGCATGATACTCCTCTAGCAGCACAGGAAGGTATAACTATTTCTCCTCCTATTTTTTATGAGGATGATGTGCTACAGATTTCAGATTCAGATGAAAAAGATCACATACAGCATGATCCTATTATTGAGACTAAATCTCAAGAGATTCTAGATCCAGATCTAGTACCCATTCCTAATCAAAATCCTAAACAGAGATGGGCTCAAAATATTCTTGATGCAGCTGGAAGTGGTGCTGGAGTTCCATAAGACAAAAGAAGAACTAGGTCCCAGTATCAAAATGAGCATGTTGCACTATCTCTCATAGATTCTCTCTCTACATAACGGTGCAGCAAATTTCTAGGTCGATGCTACTTGATGATGGTGAGTGATCAACTACATGCCCCACAGAAACAGAGATTTGACCATTCCCTACCTTCACCATCCGACATAACCAAACAGATTCATCGGTTCAGAAGTACATTGAGAGGTCCACTAATGGACCATGCTACTGCATAGAGCTGCAATTTTTTGCAGCAATGTTTTGCTCAAGTTATTTTTCTAAGCAGGAAGCTTCTTTCTTCTAAAGATAGCTTGAAGATTGCTATTTTCCTGCTTATTTTTTAGGCGGGGGGGGGTTCCCAAGGGGTTTTCCCCTGTTTCATTAGTTGTACTAAGTAGCATTTTTTATTATCTTCTAGATTGTATTTGGGTGACCTATGGTCTTATTACCAGGGCCCACAGCTGTCCAAGTTAGGATTCAGGGGGGGTGTTAGGATTATTAATCCTCCCTTGGTCAAATGTCTATTAGATTAATTATTGCCTAACTTAGGAATCTTAAATTAATTAAATGGGTCCACTAGTGTAATTGGCTCCACATGGCCCAATGGGGCCACATGTACCATTCATTGAAGTGTGGGGGACACTACTAGAGGTTAACTTCCACTTACTACATGTGCATGCATTAGTTAGGGTGCCTCCTAGACCAATCCCTACATTTTAGGAGCCACTAGGAGTCCCAGCACCAACCTACTTCAGTCAGTTGGTGTTAGCACTAGTTAGTTTTAGTTAGCCCCCAATTACAATCAGTTATTTCACAGTTAGTTAGGCTAGCGCTACTAATGCATGGATAATGCATGGTTGCATGGGGAAGAACGCTTTACCTACCTACCACACTCAGTTGCACTGAGTTAACTAGTTGTTACTGCTTGTTGGAGTTATTGGTCATCAAGAAGTTGTCTGTTTGGACTCCTATATTTATTGGGAGACCTTGAGTTAGAGATTCAGTTAGATACAGTATTATCCACTTGGAGGATTCGAATTCATTACTCATGCATTCGAATTCTACCTATGTAAACTAAATTGTAACACCACATATTATTATGATGAATATACTACAAATTCCTAAGCAATACTTGTATGGTTTGTTTTGCTTAGTTTGTATATTCATCCTCCATTTAATTGCTGCAAACATTATCATAACTCTCAATATCTAAATGGCATTCAAATTGTAATAAAACTACATCCCTGGGATATCTGATTCATGTAGCATGATTAATTGGTGGGGATTTATTTCTTGCTTCCTATGAAAACACATCAACACTCCCTCTTTAACTAGAGGAGTCTTTCTTTTTCTACAACCAGGCTTGTCCTGGATAGAGGCTTAGTAAGGATGTTGGAAATGCTACTCATCTGTGGGTATGTACCATATCTCGCATATCACTGAGTAGGAACATCATAAATATTTAATCCTTTACAAAATTCTCTATCTAGATCAACATATGTGATCTTCCTTGATCACTGCATTTATAATCCATATATATTTGAAACTTTATTTGACTATTGGAGACATATCTGAGACCACATTCACTTGTACCAAGTAGGTACTACAACACATGCTTTGTTTTACATGTTTATGTGTTGACTACAAAGAATATAATCAATCCTAGTTCCAACCAAATACATCTCGACAATATTTGATATCCTCTAAATATGAAATAAGAAACTTTAGATTTATCTTCATATGTGTGGCCATGAACTTATAGTCCATCATCTAGAAAAGCTTTAGGTTCTTCTACTGTATATTTTCCTTAACTAAGGAAAATATTATATGGTGACTTCCACACCTCTAATATCAAGAATCACAACAAGATTCTTGAATACAGTTATCAGCTTCTTTATGTATATGAGCATCATGCATGTATCCTCTTAACAAGAGCTACATCGATCAGTTTCACTAGTTCTTCAGAAGCTATCGAATCTAGCTTCTCCCTCTCACCATCTGGATGTGAGAATCATAATCGGGGTACTCCATCAGAGATACCCATGCTCATATATGTCAAAATCTCTTCTTGAAACATGAATGTAAATAGGATAATTTAATTATATTAAAGGGCCTTCTCATCTCTCAGAATAGTATCTATTGTGTCTTCTTTCTAAGAAACATAGGAACCTCCTGATATGCTCTCTTTCTGGATCAGCCATCATATTGACTCCACACTCATGTCATTATTTACTTGTATGTAAGGGCATATGGATTTTCCATACAAGAAAAATTATTCTAATGGGTAGAACCATTTCATACTCATTAATTTTATTCACATGAATACTTTCAATGTAATGATAATGTCTTACACAATTATGTACATATATTAACCAATTTTTTTAACATAACCCATTATAATCTCATGTACTAATTTGCAGTCTTATATTAATATTATATCAATCCCATATCATATCTCATGTAGTAAGCATGTAACCTATATTCATATGAAAAATTCAGCCTTATATGCAAACCTATATATGTCTATATCAGTCTTATATCATGTCTCATAATATGGACTTCATGATATCTACAACATGCCAATAAAAGAGAGACAACAATGTATATGCTCAACATGTTATAATGCAATTCCAAATACCAGGAATGCATATATTTATATGATTGTAATGAAACACATTCAAAACAAAATAGCTCTGATCTATAACAACATATAATAATCAAAATATAAGTACTTATCTTTTACTGTTTTTCGTGTGCTCCATCTTGATCTCTCCACCCTCACGGAGAATATCAAAGACCTTATTTATTCACTACAACCTAAAAAAATGCAAAACGGATTTTATTCAATAGGTAATCAGTCTATTTATGAGAAATAAATATAAAATGCATACAAGAGCAAATGTTCTTCTTCACTAAAGGAAATACTCCTTCTGGTCATCCTTTTCCTCAGATGATTTCTTCTAAGATGGTTCACCTTCTTCTACAGTGGTGGACGCATGAAGCCTTTCTTCATTCTTATTTTTTGCGTGACATTCTCTCACAAAGTGGACCTTATTTCCACAATAGGAGCATTCATCCTTTGATTTTTCGAAGTACTTATTCAATTCCTTATTCTTTGAATGAAATAACTTATTGGGAGTGAATGAATTTCTCTCTTTCTTCATTCTTGCCATGAGGGAAATATTTTCCACATTTGTGCACACTGGCTTGCTATAGATGCATCTCTCTTCTTGAATGCAATCATTCCATAATATTTCAAAGTTAGGTTTCTCTTCTCTTCCAGTTACCACAACCAAGAATGTCTCCCATGAGGAAGGGATACCATCGATGGATGTTTGAAGAAGGTCATCGTCATTCGTCCCCACGTTGATTCTTGCAAGATGATCTTTCACTTGTGAAATATTTGTGAAGAATGGTGCTATGGTCTCATCCCTCTCCATATTTAGGTTGCACAACTTGTTCTTCAAAGCCCTCTTTTGAGTAGGGGCCTTCTTCTCATAAAGGTTTGTTAGAGTTTCAAAAAACTCCTTTGCACTCTTCAATGGAGTGATCACGGACATGATATTGTCCTTCACTAAGCCATATATGATCCTATTTTCCTTTGATTGATTCTTATTGAAATTGACTCTCCCTGCATTAGTGGTAGGATCATCTACCATAGTGGGAAATAATGAATCAAGATCATGCTCTTCAAGAATATTCAACACCCTCAACTTCCATGTGTTAAAGTTTGATGCAACTTCAAGTCAATCTCTGGGTCGAACAGAGATCAATGACATTGCTTCAATATCTTGCTCAACTCTTCAAGATCTATGTAGGATTTAGTTTGCTGAAAAAAAGTAAGCTCCTTCATTCCCTATGCTTTGATACCATGTCAATGTTTTGATCAAATATGGAGATGCTTTAACTTTAAAACTTTTATTAATCAATCACTAAATATATGAATCTCATAAGACAAATCAGCCACATAAATCACTCAACCATAAGAGATAAGATATACCATGGGAGAAGCCTCCAAATACAGAGGATGAAAATCCCAGCAATTCTTTGAGTATGATAGATATATTTGCAAAGAATGGTTTACACCATATTAGCATATTTCCTGATAAGAGATATCACCTTAGCAGTAGACAAGAGATATCCAATACAGCAGTGTAATGAACTTACCAAGTTCCCATCACTTTATTAACAAGTCAAACCACCTAGCATGTAGAATGTAGTGAATTGTAAGCTCAAGTAAACTATTGAGAGAATATCATAGCGCATACACAAGGAGGAGCGTCAACTATAACTCCCTCCATGCAAACATTAGTTCCCTCCCTAGCACTAGTGCCATGATGGCACTTAGGATTCTCCATCATGCATAAGATATGCACCCTCCTTTCCATAAATGGATTTAATGCGATGTTCATTGAATTTGAATAGTATGAACTAAATGTGAACTGACTGAATTGAATGTGAACTAACTGAATTGAACTCAATCATTAACTGACTACATGACCATCAAGTTAGGAGGTCAACTGATTTTGTTTAGTGATTTACACTTAGTGCCATCCATGCAAATCACTTTGCATGAATTAAGGAGATACTCCTTATTTAACCGACACATTATTTATTTATAACTAAGGGTTCACTGAAGCCTTTATAATCAAGTTCACTAAAGGAATGTATGGGAAATTCAAATCCTTTTCTCTTTCTTTATTCTTATCTCATTATCATTTAACATTTACTGCATGGTCCAAGTGTATTAATTATTTTTCCATCTTATCATACCATACTTAGAAGAATTGTCACACATATTGATGATCATATCTATTACCCCGGGCCATATAGTCATATGCTAAATTATTTCACTCTAGGGGTAGCTAATCCCTAAAGGAGATTTATAGAATTTAGTGAGCATGAATAGTAATACGTCACATAGTATAACCACCTCAACAAATGGAGGTCTGCGTAAATGAAAACTCCATTAGGAGCGTGACTTGATACAACACGAGTCTCCAATATTGATACAACACAAGACCATATACAGTTAAGGAGATCCATCTCATAGGGTACCGTCTATGAGAATCATTGACTTGATATAACAAAAGTCCAGAATTGATACAACACAAGTCTACAGTCTTGATATAACACAAGACTCCAGTCTTGATAGAACAGAAGATCATAGTACTAGCATCCCACCTCAAGACATGAGGATATAGATAGGACTTGATACTACACAATGTCTTTACTTGATATAACACAATTCTGGAGAATGACTCCTGATGTATACAATAAACACCTTCCTCTTCCATAAGTGTTCCTCCTCCTCCTTAGAGAACCTTAGAAACCCTTAGAAAAATAATATTCAAATATCCCATAAAATTCTCAAGACAATATTTTCAACAAGATCCTTACAAGTTATGCTTCTCTCTCTTCTCTAATCTACCTATCCCTTCTCTCTAGAATTGTGCCCTACTTAAGAGAGGAACTCAAGTGATAATGAGATGATGAAATGATAGTGGTGCTATTCTCATGTATATCTTTCTAGCATGCTTTTGGAGGATCCTTCTTCTTTTTGGGATGACCTATTTCAAAGGATGTTCAAGGGGGGAGGTGGGAACATACCTTATCTTCAATGCATTTAATTCCAACCAACCCATCCCTTTTTCAAGGACGTGGTTATGCTCCCTCCTCATTATTACAAGATGTCCTCCTTTTCCTGGAAAGTGGTCCCATTGTGTGGTTTCTGCGTTTTTCTTTGGTTTTCATTTCTCTAGTAAGTGGGAAAGTGGGATATTCATTTAGACAGCATGGTTAGGATGTGTCCTTAGTTTTTAATGGTGTCCTTCTTCTTTGCAAGGTAGTCTCATTATATGATTTCTTCATATTTATTTGGTTTTTTTCCTCCTCAAGTGGGTAAGTGGGGTGCACATCGGTATGTTCATTTTTCCATCATCATCATATGAAATAGTCCTCTATATTTGACATCAATGACAAAAATATCTTCAACAAAATTCATCTTCATCTTAGACATCCATCTCCAAAAATATTTCGAACATGATGTTTTGGATGCAATATTGGAAGGGACTTTCCCTTTCCCACTCCAAGGGTTGGATGAAGGCTTCAAATACCATAGATTTTTAATCAAATCTAAAGTTATGGAAAGGAATATTAGTGGTGATTTTTTTCAAGAACTAAATAGATGTTTTTATTTTGACGCAACATGTGGATATTCATAGGTATTATGTTAGTTTTAATTAAATATATGTTAGAAAAAATCCATGTTTTTGGCATGTACTCTAGCTCATATTCTAAAGGAGATAATGGAAAAAAAGTTAAAAAGCGTTGCTCCAATTATTTGTGGAAGGGTAGTAGAGAGTTTTTAATCTCCCATTTCGCTAAATGGAAAGTAATTGTAACCCATAAGGAACAATGGGTTTGGGACCTAAAATATATCCACTTATTTGGGTGTTCTCTTGTTAATAAGTCTCTTTGGAAGTTGATAACTAAAGATATCTTGTGAAGAAGGATGGAATTCATAAATACATATCTCTAAATTACTGAATTGATTGGATTTGGATGGAAAGAATTAGTGTGCACAATTTCTCCAATCAGTGAAAATACTTATCTTGATATTTTTCAATGATTGATCGTTATCTAGCTTGGAAAATTGGTAGTGGGTCTCAAGTTAGAATTGGAACTAATGCCATTATTGGTTGTGGGAAGATGTTTTCCTTCATTATGCTCTTATCAATTATCTCCAGTGAATGGGAAGATGTACTTTTAGCATCGTTGAGTGGCCCCATGATAATACTACCTTTTGGAATCAAGGATGGATCTCCTATTAGAATTTAGGTATGGAAGCTCAACTCCAAGGATTTAGGTATGGAATCCCAACTAGGGTAGTTCTAGGAGAATGTTATGCTTGAGTCAAAGAATTGCCAAAGTCATATTAAATATACTCCAAATGAACTATGTTTCCCTATGAACAAAGGAGTGGTTTACACATCTAAATTAGGTCATCTATCTCCACAATCATATGATGTTGTTGAGGCTTATTGGTGGTGGTATAAGTTATGGATGGTGAGAGTTCCAACTAAGTGCACTTTATTCATGTGGTTGGTCTTTAAGAATAGAGGATTGACTTGGGAATTAGCTCTACAAAATGGAAACAAGGTGGGTCTTGGATGGTTCTCTTTGTGCAAATCTCAAAATTAGACTACATCTCATATTTTTATGGATTGTTATTTCTTGATACAAATCTGGAAAGAGGTGGTAGATAACCTTGGTCTCACAAATACGTGGATGAAAGGGTATGTGGATGATAATTTCAATGATTGTTTTGTAAGAAGGGATCTTAAAAAAATAGGCCCTCCCATACTTAGTAAACTAGGGGTTTTGGCTTTCCCAAAACCCTTGTATATTTGAATATAAACAAATGTCTCCATTTCAGTCTTCGAATTAGGTTCTTTCTCTAATTGCTATTTTCCAAATTTATGACATTGTTAAATGATCAAGGTGTATGGGATATATTTCAATTGACAAATAATTTTCCTTGCATTTCTTTGATGGGGTTTTCCAAGGCCCAGGTTGGATGCATTAATTTTATGGGTTTTGTGCTCTACTCTTCTGAGTCCCACTATTTTGTAGCCAAGGATAATTTAGGAATAGGGATGAATAATGTTGGTTGGTTCAATACTTGTTGTTCCTCATGAAATCTACTTTGAATAAAGGCATCCATCACCTTTAGGTCTTTGGGGATTCTATCATCACTATCAATTAGATGAAGGATCGTATCCAAATTCAAAGTACAAGTCTCTATTTGTAACAACTCCAATATTTTTACTACTTTATGAACAAAGTACATTTACTTTATAATTTTGAGTTGTATCTACCTCCCAAAAATACTAAATAAACTTAAATACATATTATGTCCAATCATGTTTTCAAATAAACTTCCATGCATAATAATTGTAACCACTGAACAAGTATTTTGAATTTCAATATATACCTTTTTGTGCTCTATTCTATGTATGAATTGTACAGATTTGTTTTGTCACCATTATATATATATATATATATATATATATAATATTATGTTTACAACGTTAGATCATACATCATTTGCAGAGTTTAGATCAATGTAGACATTGGAACGGTTTACTTCTTCCAGATGTAAAACACAGTCAAACAGATGTAATAAAATGCATGCTACATATCAAATTATGGGCTTAAATCTGTAAAACGCAGCCAATGGAATCATAAGCAAGGTTCATGTCTATAACTATATCATAAAAATGCATACAACATGCCAACAATGGGAAACACATGCAGATATCGCAGAGAGAGATTCAGATTTCAAAAACGCGGCCAAAGGAATTGTAAGAAAGGTTCATATCTGTAATTATATCATAAAAAAATGCATACAACCTGCCAACAGAGGGGAAACACATCCAGAGATCACATAGGTTCATATCTGTAGAACACAACCAAGGATCTGAGTTTTCGTATAAAGGAAAAACACAAATTACAGATCATAAAAGGGAAATCGCAGACATTGGTTTAAGTGCACTCGTCTAGATTTGAAACACAGTCAAGAAATAAATACAAGAGATTGGATTTGATTAACAACCACACGTTTCCCCATATCAAGAGCATAGAGGGTAAAAAAACGTTTACAGGGATTGGATCTGAACGACACACTTTTACAGACTGATCGCAGGCCATGCTGGCAAGGTAATCGCATGCAGAGAGTTTGTATTTGATTGTGAACATATTCCATATTCCCATCGGTGAGGAGCATAAATGGTAAACTGTAAGCAGAGCATTGGATCTGAAAATAATTATCAACATATTCCATTAGACCAATCGTATACCATGCAAGCAAGGAAATCGTATGCGGATGTTAGACCTGAATGTATTATCAACACATTTCTATAGTTGTAAGGAATGAAATCATATGCGATATTTGAATTCAAGAAAACATATTTTCTATGGATCAAGCAATGAAATCACATCCAAAAGTTTCAATTGTGAAATCAAATACGGATCAATCATATACCAGATATTTGAATTCGATTACACATGGATCAATCGTATACCATGCAATCATGGAAATCGTAAGCAGACATTAGATCTGAATGTATTATTAACACATTTCTACAGTTGCAAGTAATGAAATCATATGCGAGATTTGAATTTTAGAAAACATATTTTCTATGGATCAAGCAATGAAATCACATGAAGAAGTTTTGATTGTGAAATCAACTACAGATCAGTCGTATACTAGAGACTTGAATTCGATTACACATGGATCAATCGTATACCATGCAGCAAGGAAAGCATATGTCGACATTACATCTGAAATGTATTAATCAATGAAATTGCATACAAAGGGTTTGGATTCGATTGTAAATATATTTCTACACATCAAGCAATGAAATGGTGTGAGTCAATCATATACACGCAACAAGGAAATTGTATGGAGCATGTCAAGCGATAAAATCGTGTGCATTAATTTGGATTCGACTGTAAATATCAAAGATTTTTCCATCGGTCAAAGCATAAATAGTAAAAGCACATAGGGATTGGAGATGTTATTTATATTTAAAACAATACTCTGCGCAATCTATCCCATAGAATTTTAAAGATACTTACTTGAAATGATGTAGAAAATAACTAATTGGAGAATCATCGCCTCTTATGATGTCGAAAATAACTAATTGGAGAATCATCGCCTCTCAATCATAGAAGAGAGTAGCACCAGATCTATCTCAACTTCACCCTCAAGTTGCATCAACACCATGCTTACTAGAACAATAAGAAAAACTTCTACGCGGTACTTTCTCCTCGAGTCCGTAACAAGTTCAATGATGGAATATAGAAGAGAGAAACAATCACACAACGTTCCGTGCTATCCCAGTGCACCAATATATATAGCTTTTTCCAAGTCTTATGCCATCCCAATCAAATCTCCAAACAATCCATAAATCCTTATGATATAAAATCTTGTTTGGTTGTTTATTTTTATATTGGATTTGATTTAGTAAAGATCTCTCTAGCTTGCTTACACATGTTCTCTTGTGCCATAGTGGTGTCCCCTCATGTAGTTGAATTCTCCAAGTTACATTTTCTTATATATATATATATATATAATAGTTTGTGGTGCAAATGTCACTTTGAGTTTTTAATAACTCATTACATAAAATTAATTTTCAAAAATATAAAAAATAAAAGTAATGTCATGGGGTATTACATTCCCCCCCTTATTCTTAACATTGTCTTTTGTGTTCTTTTTATTCTAAGCTCCCCTGCTTATTATGTAACATGGAGGGATATGCTTCTCGCATTTTATCCTCCATTTCTCAAGTTTCCTCTTCAGGGTTGAACTGCTTCCATTGCACTTTTATTTGAACGATGGCTTGATTGTGTAGCATATGTTCCCTCATGTATAGGATGCAGGAAGGTTCCATCTGTAACTCACCCTCGGGTTCTACCTGAATCACATTCTAGTCAATTATATGAGTATCATCATATATATATATATTCAAACATGAAATACATCATGTACTTTTATATTAGGTGGAAGTGCAAGATGATAGGATATTGGTCATATCTTAGCTAACACTTCGAAAGGTCCACAATACCTTAGTTGTAGCTTGGAATATCTTCCCAAACTTAAAGAACTCTTCTTCGACTTTACCTTTAGACATACATGATCACCAACGTTGAACTCTCTTGGAGTTATTTTTAAATCTGGGTAACTCTTCTGTCGATCTTGGGCAACTTTTAAGTTTTGTTGCACCTCTTTAACCATCTGTTCCATCTCTTTTAATATGTATGTTCCTAGAACAATCCTGTCAACAAGGTTATCCCAAGAAACAGGAGTGCGACATTTTCGACCATACAAAACTTCAAATGGACTCATTTTTAATGAGACTTGCTACCCATTATTATATGAAAATTCTACTAAATGCAAATAGTCTTCTCATTTACCTAGTTTATCCATTACATACATTCGCAACATATCTTCTAACACTTTATTAGTTCTTTTAGTTTTTTCATCTGTTTGAGGATAATAAGCAGTACTAAAATTCAGTTGTGTATCTATACCCTTAAATAAGTATTTCCAAAAGTTACCAGTAAATTTCACATCTCTATCAGAAATCACAACTTTTGGAATACCATGTAACCAGAATATTTCTTTCATAAAAATATCAACTATATTAATGGCTTTAAAAGTATATTTTGCAGGTATGAAGTGTGCAACTTTACTTAACTTATCCACAACTACCATTATTGAGTCATGTTGTTTATTTGTTTTAGGTGATCCCGTTACAAATTCCATGCTTATTATCTCCCATTTCCATTTTGGAATAGGTAAGGGTTGCAGTAACCCGACGGGATGTTGATATTAAGTTTTTACTTATTGACATTAAATACACTTAGCTAGGTAATTTGCAACACCATTCTTCATGTTAGTCCAATAATATCTTTTTCTTAACTTAGTTATCATCTTTTGGTATCCCGGATGTCAAGAATATGGTTTCTTATGTAGTCATTTAGAATTAATGGTTTAACTTCTTTAGAATCGGGTTATATAATCAATTTTTATAAACTAACAAGTCTTCCGAACTTATTGAATAAACTTAACCATTTCCATTGTCATCTGTTTCCAATTGTTCTTTAATCTTTAAGTACTCTTCATCATTTTTAGTCGCTTCTTTTATTAAATCTTCAAGATTTGTTCTATAACTACTAAAAGCAGTTGAACAATGTGGAATGGCATTCCTACTTAGGGCATCCACCACTTTGTTCTCTTTGATTTAATGTGTTTAATTTCAAAATCATACTTGGTCAAGAAAGATAACCACCTTGCTTGGAAAGTATTTAAGATATGTTGATCAAATAAGTATTTTAAGCTTATGTTATTTGACATTACGGTAAATTTTCTTCCTATTAAGTAATACCTCCACATATTCAATGCATGTATTACAGTAGCTAATTCTAGGTCATGTGTTGCATAGCTTCATTCATGTATTTTAATTTTTCTTGACTCATAGCTTATGACATAATCATTTTGTAATAAGACTCCACTTAACCCTTCTAGGCAGGAATCCATACATACTACGAAGTGCTTGTATGGATCTATAATTCTTAGAATAAGTGCGGTGGCTAGTAAGTGCTTAAATTTTTCAAATGTTTCTTGACATTTATTAGACCATATGAATTTGGTTCATTTCTTTTGAAGTGAAGTTATGGAATAATCAATTTTGGAGAACCCCTCAATGAACCTGCGATAGTAACCTGTGATTCCCATAGAGGATTGAATCCTGGTTGCATCCTTAAGAACTGGCCAATCATTGATGGCCCTGATTTTATTAGGGTCCACCAAAATACCTTCCTTGGTTATTACATGACCTGGGTACTGAATTTTATCTTGAAATAATTCAAACTTGCTAAACTTTGCATAAATTTTATGTTCTCTTAAGGTTTACAAGACTAATTTTAAATGTTCTTTATATTCTTCTTCATTTTTAGAGTATATTAGTATGCCATCAATAAATATTATTACAAACTTATCTATGTATTTGTGAAGAACATTGTTAATTAAACACATGAACATGGTTGGGTAATTGGTCAACCCAAATGGTATGACAAAGAACTCGTAATGCCCGTACCTTGTTTAGAATGAAGTTTTATGGACATCATCTTCCTTGATTATTACTTGATGGTACCCATACCTCAAGTCAATTTTATAGAATACCGACGCTCCACGTACTTGGTCAAATAGGTCATCGATGTGGGGGAGAGGGTATATATTTTTAATTTTCATTTTATTTAATTGTTTGTAATCAATACAAAGCCTCAATGTCCCATCCTTCTTTTAACAAACAATATGGGTGCTCCCCATGGAGACACACTTCTGATATATTCTTTATCTATTAATTCTTGTAATTGGAATTTTAATTCTACCAACTCAGGTGTGTTCATTCAATAAGGATCCTTCGAGGAAGGGACTGCTTCTGGTACCAATTCAATGGTAATGTCAATATCCATCTTTGGAGGTAGTCCTAGTATCTCTTTTGGAAAGACATATTTAAATCCATTTAAAAGAGGAAGATCCTTTAAAATATTTGTTGTTTACTTATCATTAGTTTCAGTGATGTGTACAACAAACAAGCTACATCTTTTTCTAGCACACTTTTTCAATTGCAAGGCATATATTTTCTAGTAAGAACCTTCTTTGGAATCCCTCTAACCATTTTACTTTCACCATTTTCATCAATACAATAAAAAAAATTCTCAAAGCAAATTAGCACGGCTTTATGTTTTTCTAGCCAATCCATGCCAATTAGTACATTGTAAGATCCTAATGGAAAATACTCAAATCTACTTTTGTAATTAAATATTGCAGATGAACTTCACAACTCAAAATAAAATTGTTTGCTTTTATTTTTGTTCCTGTGGCTAATTGCACTAACCATGACTTTTCAAAATCATATTTTCTCATTTTACACAAATATACTAACTTAGGAGATATATAACTTAGGGTAGATCCATAATCAATTAATATAGAAATAGGGTTGTCAATGATCTTACCATCTACCTCAATCATGGAGGGTTGATAATACGCTTGATGATTATCCAATGCGACGTTAATCTGCGGTATGTTTCGAGAAACCTCTCCAATTGTGGCTACCTCTTGGACCGTGTGAATATTCTGATTATCCTTTTTATGAGGACAATCCCGACAGAAATGACTCCCCCCACATTGTAGCGTCCTCGACCCTCTGACCAGCGAAGAGGACGCTACCATACCATTAACTATCCGGGCAACTAGCCCCATGAACATGTACATACATAAAAACTGACATGCTTTGAAGTAAAACATACAGAGATGCATAATTATTCAGCATATAGAGGAAGCAAAACATACATTCAGGAATTCAACATGTTCATCATAATTCATTAAACATGATTACAAAGATTGAACACAAGAATACTTATCTTAGGAAGAATTTATCCCGTAACCAGCTACGTCGCTCCAACATTCCACCCAACCATAGGCCAGTGTGCTCCTTAGTCTCTCAGCAACACTACCACCCCCAAGGAGGGCATGATTCCCCAAGGAATGAGGAACTAAGCAGGATCACACATAGCCAAATATACACAAATCAGCCAAGCCAACACAGTTGGGTTTATCAGGCCATCAAGGAGCTGGGAAAAGCTGAATGCTAAGCTGGTGGGATCATTGAAGAGCTAAGGACACCTACATCATATCTAGCCTGACTTCTAGGACACCCACACACACCCAACACGAGGAATCAGTCCCTTCTCTGCTACACAGTCCCTCAAGCCCTGACTTCCCTTCCAGTGCTATTCAGGGGTTGTGGAGAAGAAATCCAGCCCTCTAGCTCTATTTATGTGGCTCCCAAACACACCAGGTTTATCAAGCATACCAAGCCTTCATTCCCACTCCCACACAATCCAGATACCAACCACTACATACACACAGGAAAGCAAGTAATTCACAGCGCTGGGGAAGAAAATCAAACATCACAGAACAACCGAGGTGACGCTTTAGGTAATGCACAGATATGATTGGGAAATTCGATTCCTGAGTTGTTCTTGGCCCTATCGTGGCCAAAATGACTCAATAAAAATCCACAACAAACCAAAATCGTGGGGAAAACAACAGCGATTTCTCAGCTGCATGAGGAAAGAAAAACAATCCGCATGGAGGTCAATTCCAAGCCTGCGCATGAATATAAAATGTCTAGGAACCCCAATCGTAAATGAGAACCCACAACAACCCAAAACATGAATGGCACATACATAGGAAAATCGTGAATGCCAGAAAATGACTCTCCCATCTCTCTGCGTGAGGAAACAATGAAGAATGGGGGCGTGGTCCTTTCCCTTCCCAGGTGAGGGTGAATGAGTCTGTTGGTGGAGTGTGCGTGTGGGAAAGGACTGACAGTCCTACCACACACCACTGCTCAACAATAACTGCCCAACTAACAACAGAGGTTTTTGATTTGGTAGTTGACTGATTGAGACAAGGGAAAGTGAGTAAGTCAAAAGGGTGGGTGACAACTAAATGGGTTTAACAGCTGACACTTGAATTTTCCTCATTGGCCAAAAGTTTAATAATTCCCCCTCCATATCCTTAGGAAAATCATGCCCTTTTCATCATGGTTTCATTGACATAGTTGGTTGGGGTTTATTTTAATTAAATTGCATATTTACATGATGCCAAAACTATAATGTGCCAGATATCATGATATACAATCGATAAGGATTTCAATCGTCGAAACATAAAACAATCAAATCGATGGTGGGGCTTTTGCCTTTAGCTCCACACCATGATTAATTACAATAAATATACATCATATACATTTAATGCGAATGGGGTCAAAACCGAGGTGTTACATTCTCCTCCCCCTTCAATAGCACTGTCCTCAGTGCTTTACAAAATTTGAACAAAATTCTACACTGGTACCGCCTCAGTGTTCCGTAGAATTGAAAAAAAATGGATGTGCCAATCGCATGACATCCTCCAGCTCCCACGTAGCCTCTTCAGGACCGTAGTGCTTCCATTGCACCTTTGCCTACCCTATCGCTCGGTTCCGGAGCATTGTGACCTTCCTATTGAGGATGCACATTGGCTCGATTTGGAATTCTCCCTCGAGTTCCACCTGAATCACATCCCAATTTATCACATCATTAGGATCATGTACATATTTCTTAAGCAAAGAAACATGAAAAACATTATGAGCTCTAGTGCTAGTAGGCAATTCAAGTCTAAATGCAACTGGCCCTATTCTTTCAAGCAATTCAAACAGCCCACAATATCTTGGTGACAGCTTGGCACAACTTCCAAGTTTCAAGAAACTCTTATTTCCCCTCACTCTGAGGTAAACATGATCCCCAACACTGAACTCTCTGTTCACCCTATTCTTGTCTGTATAGTTTTTCTGCTTGTCTTTACAACCTTCTGCTCAATTTCCTTGAGCAATTCTGGACCAAGCACAACCCTGTTCACTGGTTTATCCCAAGTCATTAGCATCCTACACCTTCTTCCATACAAAGCTTCATATGGACTCATCCCCAAGGATGCATGTTTTCCATTGTAATAAGCAAACTCTACCAAGTGTAAGTAATCTTCCCAATTGGTTGGTTTGTCCATCACGTACATGCGATGCATATCTTCAAGCACTTGATTAACTCTCTCTGTTTGCTCATATGTCTGAGGATGGTATGCAGTGCTGAAGTTTAGATTTGTACCCAAATCTGCAAACAACCCCTTCCAAAAATTGGAAGTGAACTTGACATCTCTGTCAGAGACTATTTCCTTAGGAAATCCATGCAATTTGAAAATCTCCTTCATGAATATCTTTGCAATGCCATCAGTATTATGCGCAGACTTCACCGGTATAAAATGCACTACCTTTGTCAACTTGTCCACCACAACCATGATGGAATCATGTTGTCTCCAAGTCATCGACAATCCTATAATAAAATCCATGGAAATAAGTTCCCATTTCCATTCTGGAACTGGCAAAGGCTGCAACAAACCTACTGGGTGTTGATTCTCAACCTTTACCTGCTGATATTTCATGCACCTTGAAATGTATTCAACCATGTCCTTTTTCATTCCTGGCCAAAAGTATTGTTTTCTGGACGTAGCAATTGTCTTCTGGTATCCTGGGTGACCAGAATACGGAGCTTGATGGATTTCATCCATAACAACTCTCCTCAACTCTGCTACATTTGGAATATAAATTCTGCCTTTATAAGTAAGAAGTCCATCTTCTTCCAATTTATATCCCTCATACCTCTTCTCAATACTTTGTTGCTGCAATTTGTCTTTTATCTACTCATACAATTCATCTCCAGCAATACGGTTAACAATCTGTTGCCTCAAATCTGATTGGCAAATACTAAGAGATGCCACATGCATTTCTTGCACCTTCCTGCTAAGTGCATCAGCTACCTTATTCTCTTTTCCCTTTATGCGCTTGATTTCAAAATCAAACTCACATAAAAACTCCAGCCATCTTGCTTGCCTAGCATTCAGAGTTGGCTGATCAAATAGATACTTCAGACCACAATGGTCTGTCCTTAGTTCAAATCTTCTACCCATCAAGTAATGCCTCCACATATTGAGGGCATGTACTATGGCTGCAAGCTATAGATCATGAGTGGCATAGTTCTTCTCATGCTCCTTTAGCTTTCTCAACTCGTAACATATCACATGGTTGTCTTGCATAAGGACTCCTCCAAGCCCTTGTCCGCATGCATCGGTACACACCACAAAATCTTTTTTTGGGTCAGCAACTTTCAATACTGGTGCACTGGTGAGAATATTATTCAACTTCTGAAAGCTTTCTTCACACCTCGATGTCCATTCAAACTTTATCCCCTTCTTTTGCAAAGAAGTGATGGCATGTGCAACTTTGGAGAATCCTTCAATGAATCTCCTGTAGTATCCTGCAAGTCCCATAAAAGATGTTACATCTGTCACATTTCTTGGAGTAGGCCAATTCATAATGGCTTCAATCTTTCAGGATCCATAGATATACCCTCTTTTGAGATAATGTGACCCAAATACTGAATTCTATCTCTATAGAAGTCACACTTGCTCAACTTTGCATACAGTTGATGCTCTCGGAGCAATTGCAATGTCAATCTCAAATGCTCTTCATGCTCTTCCTCATTTGTAGAATAAATAAGAATGTCATCAAAGAAAACAAGAACAAACTTGTCCAAATACTTGTTGAAGACACTGTTCATAAGGCACATAAATGTAGTGGGTGCATTTGTGAGTCCAAATGGTACCACCACAAACTCATAATGTCCATACCTTGTTCTGAAGGTTATCTTATGAATGTCTTCATCCTTGATTTTCACCTGATGGTAACTAGACTTCAAGTAATCTTGGAAAATACCTTTTCTCCTCTCATTTGATCAAAGAGGTCATCAATCCTAGGAAACAGGTATTTATCCTTCACAGTAACCTTGTTCAACTATCTGTAATCAATACACAACCTGAGTGTACCATCTTTCTTCTTTACAAATAGAACTGGTGCTCCCCAAGGAGACACACTCGTCCTGATATACTTCTTTTCCAACAACTCTTGCAGTTGCATCTTCAACTCTAGCATCTCTGGTGTACTCATCCTATAGGGTGTCTTGGACATTGGTGCTGCTCCTGGCACAAGTTCAATTGTGAAATAAATGTCCCTATTTGGAGGAAGCCCTGGAATCTCATCAGGAAACACATCGTTGAATTCTTGTAACACCTGATAGTCCTCCAACCTAGGATTTTCATCCTCTGATGCCTTCAAAATATGAGCTGCATACAACTGGAAACCTTTCCTACAGAACTTCTTCAACTATATTGTCGAAACCTGCCTTACTGAAATCACCTTTGGAATACCTTTTACCACTACTTGGTTCCCTTCTTCATCCATGCATTCGAAAGTCTTATTGTAACAGCCAAGCTTTACCTTGTGAGCTTCTAACCAATCCATTCAAATGATAACATCATAGGAACCAAGTGGTAAAACATTCAGATCTATACAAGTGACCAATCCATTCATGACCAATGGACATTTCTCTACCACTTCACTAACATTTCTCTTAGTTTTGATGGCTAGCTGAACTAACCAAGATTTTCTATGATTTTCCTTCTTGAAAGCACAAATCTCCACTACTCTAGGGGTAATGTAACTATGAGTAGAACCGGGGTCAATCAAAACAGAAATAGATTGCTCAACAATATTACCTGCAACTTCAACCATAGTTGACTGGTGATCTGCCTGGCGGTCCTCCAATGCAGCATAAATCCTAGGGAAGGCCCTTGCAAATTTGACCCACTATTTATGCTTCTTGAATGTTGTAAGTTGACCTTGCACTCTCATTCTCGAGTGGACAACTTCTACACATGTGGGGTCCTCCACATTTCCAACATTGGAGTGGTCCTCTATTCTGTTGTGGATCTTTAGGCTTTTCTCCTATCACTCCAACTGGCTTACTTAAAGCTTGGGATGGCTGCTTCTGCTGATTCCTGAAGTTAGAAGGTTTGAAATCTTTCTTTCTTTGGTCGAACTTCTCATTCTTCTTGTCCTTCCATGCCTTATGGTAATCAGGTTTACCTTTTCTTTGCTCATAGCAATACTTAGCCTTCCTTATTGCTTCTTCAAGAGTTCTAGGTTCATAAAACTCAATTCTATCTTTGTAAGACTAAGGCAATCCACTCAGAAAACGTTGGACCTTCACTTTTTCATCTTTGATGTACCTAACATACCTCAACAATTACAAGAACTTATTTGCATACTCTTCCATGGTCTGTTGTCCCAATCTCAGCTCATGGAACTCCTTAATCTTGTCATCATAATACCTGTCAGAGAGGTATTTCTACTTGAAATACTTATTAAACTATTTCCACTTAAGTCTCCTTTCACTGATCCTCTTTACTTGCTTGAAGTGTTCCCACCAAATGGATGCTCTTCCATTTAGATTGAATATGGTAACCCTTGCTTTCATGTTTCTCGAATAATCCTGAACTTGGAAGTACTTCTTTATCCCAAGAAGCCAAGCTTCAGCCTCTTGTCCAGTCTTTACCTCACCGTCAAATGTAGGAGGTTTAGTCTTCTTGAATTCATCCCAAGAGAAATCCCTATGGTGCTTCTTTCTCTATCCCTTACGAGAAGAAGAGCTTGAATTCCCACAGGATTCTTCTGAGTCAGATGATCTACTAGAAGTCCTTCTTCTTCTCCTAGTACTACTCTTATTGCCTTCTGGTTTTACTGTACCCTGTCTAGAGTCTATCTTTCTTTGCAAGTCTGTCAAACTCTGCAACATAGCATCATTCAACTGATGTTGCTCTTCCTGGGCTTTAATCAAGATTCTCATGGTGGCTACAATATTTGGCGGTGTCTCTTGGAATCTCCTTCCATTAGAATCTATGTCATCATTTCCAACTTGGACATTTTCTCCCATGGCATCTCGCGCACGCTCATAGGAATCCTGAGCATCATATCCGTCATGGGTTCTCATGGCTGAACCACAACTTACTTTACCAAACCGCACTACCTGAAATACTGCCCTTGAAGGTGACTGTGATTCTACAAATGTGTTAGTAACACAACTATTAGCTGCATAACATTTACACAAATCAAAATTACTTACCTTCTCTTGGAAAAATCATAAAATGACAACTTTTCCCAAAACACAGAATTTTCTTCCTCAAAGAACGCATGTCTGAAGGGAATGACGGGGGTCAAGGGGGCTTTCCCCCTTGTGGCTTCCCTGTTCTATTGCAGGGCGGGTCGAGGGCAATGCCCTCGTTTTTTTTTTATAAATATGTGATTTTCATGCAATCTGGCACATAAGATAGCTGCCATTTTTCTCCTTTTCAGCCCTGAAAATTGACTGAAAACCTGCTGAAATCCGCTGAGAAAATCCCACTAAAAACTCAAAAAAAAAATTGTCATATCGGATCTCTTCCCAACTAACCATCCGATGTATCAGATCACTAATTGACAACACTTCCGATACCTCGGCAGACCGATCTTCATCTGTCTTCCGATGCACATCGGATCATTCTTCCTCTGCCTTTCAACGCACATCGGCTGACCAATCCTCTATTTTCTTCCGACATTTCAGATCGATATTCCTCTAGCTTTCGATACACATCGGCTGACCGATCCTTTATTTTTTTCCGACGTTTCAGAGCAATCTTCCTCTAGCTTCCAATACACATCGGCTTATTGATCCTCTATTTTCTTCCGACGTTTCGAACCAATCTTCCTCTAGCTTCCGATACACATTGGCTGACCGATCCTCTATTTTTTTCCGAGATTTACTATACTTCAAAAAAATTTCAAAAAAAAATCTTCTTATCTTCCTCTTTCTTCCCCGCCGCATCGGATGCTCGATCATCTATCCTTTTCTGACGCTTCGGCTTCTTTCAGGAGAGCCTTGCCGACACCTCGGCTCTGCCTAGCCGAGACCTTCAGGTCCTCCCAACCAAGAGCTTCGGCTCTGCTTCAATGAACATTTTTCGATGATCTTGACACTTTGAAAAAATTTTGAAAAATTTTCCCTCTACGTTTTCCTTCTCGGCTGTGTCTCGGCTCACCCCAACCGAGACCATTGGCTCCTCCTAGTCGAGAACCTCGGCTCCTCCCAGCCGAGACTTCCGACAAATTTCAAACTTTGGACAAATCTTTGAAATTTTATTTTCGTCGGTTCTTTATCGGGTGGACTTCCTCCTAGGTTATCCGATGTATCAGATGAGCTCCTGGCTAAGTCATCCGACGTATCGGATGAGATTCAGCCTAAGCCATCCGATAATTTTCATACTTAGAAAAAAAAAGTTCTGAAATTTTCCTATCATTTCTCTGATTTCTCATTTTTTTTCTATTGGACAGAAGGCAACTTGCCTCTGTCACTGATTCATCATGGCCCATTGACGCCCATGCTGCAACGTGTGCTCTGATACCACACTGTAGCGTCCCCGACCCTCCGACCAGTGAAGAGGACGCTACCATACCATTAACTATCCGGGCAACTACCCCATGAACATGTACATACATAAAAACTGACATGCTTTGAAGTAAAACATATAGGTATGCATAATTATTCAGCATACAGCAGAAGCAAAACATACATTCAGGCATTCAACATGTTCATCATAATTCATTAAACATCAAATACGATTGTAGAGATTGAACACAAGAATACTTATCTTATGAAGAATTTGTCCCGCAACCAGCTACATCGCTGCAACGTTCCACCCAACCATAGTCCAGTGTGCTCCTTAGTCTCTCAGCAACACTGCCACCCCCAAGCTGGGGATGATTCCCCAAGGAATAAGGAACTAAGCAAGCTCACACATAGCCAAAGATACACAAATTAGCCAAGCCAACACAATTGGATTTATCAGGCCACCAGGGAGATAGGAAAAGTTGAATGCTAAGATGGTGGGCTCATTGAAGAGCTAAGGACACCTACATCAGATCTATCCTGACTTCTAGGACACCCACACACACCCAACACAGGGAATCAGTCCCTCAGGCCCTGACTTCCCTTCCAGTGCTATTCATGGGTTGTGGAGAAGAAAGCCATCCCTCTAGCTTTGTCTATGTGGCTCTCAAACACACCAGGTTTATCAAGCATACCAAGCCTTCATTCCCACTCCCACATAGTCCAAAGACCAACCACTTCATACACATAGCAAAGCAAGTAATTCACAGCTCTGGGGAAGAAAATCAAACACCACAAAACAACTGAGGTGACACTTTAGGTAATGCACAACTCTGACTGGGAAATTCGATTCCTGAGTCGTTCTTGGCCCTATCATGGCCAAAACGACTCAATAAGAATCCAAAGCAAACCAAAATCGTAAATGAACGCACAGCAAACCAAAATCGTGGGGAAAACAACAACGATTTCTCAGCTGTGTGGGGAAAGAAAAACAATCAACGTGGAGGTGAATTCCAAGCCTACACGTGAATATAAAATGTCCAGGAACCCCAATTGTAAATGAGAACCCACAACAACCCAAAACATGAATGGCACATACACAGGAAAATCATGAATGCCAGAAAACGGCTCTCCCAGCTCTCTGCATGAGGAAACAATGAAGAATGGGGGCATGGTCCTTTCCTTACCCACGTGAGGGTGAATGAGTCTGCTGGTGGAGTGTACGTGTGGGCAAGGACTGACAGTCCTACCACACACCACTGCTCAGCAATAACTTCCCAACTAACAACAGAGATTTTTAATTTGGTAGTTGACTGATTGAGACAAGGGAAAGTGAGTAAGTCAAAAGGGTGGGTGACAACTAAATGGGTTTAACAGCTGACACTTGGCTTTTCCTCATTGGCCCAAAGTTTAATAATTCCCCCTCCTTATCCTTAGTAAAATCATGCCCTTTTCATCATGGTTGCATTGACATAGCTGGTTGGGGTTTATTTTAATTAAATTGCATATCTACATGATGCGAAAACTATAATGTGTCGGATATCATGATATACCATCAGTAACGATTTCGATCAATGATACATAAAACAATCAAATCGATGGTGGGGCTTTTTCCTTTAGCTCCATACCACGATTAATTACAATATATATACATCATATACATTTAATGCAAACGGGGTCAAAATCGGGGTGTTACACACATCCCCAACACTGCAAAGGTTTTCTTTTTATTTCTTCAGTTTTCCTATTAAAAATATTATCTTTATACTCAGCAATTCTCATTGGTTGTTTATAATTTGTTCTTATTGTTTTTTGTTTGTCTTTAAAAGTATTTCTCTAGAAACTCTTATGTTTATTAAAAGGTTTGAACTCTCTTCGCTTAAAATCAATTCCATCTCTTCTCTTGAAATTATAAGGATTTTCACTCTTACTCTTGTATTGATCATATGTTAATTTGGCATTCCTCACTATTTCATACAAAGTTTTTGGTTCATCAAACTTCAGTTTGTATTTATAAAAGTTAGGCAAGAAACCTAGAAATCTTTGTATTTTATGTTTTTCTTCGTTTAAGTAAGGAACATATCTTAACAGGGATAAGAATTTAATACAAAATCCATGCATAGACATGGATCCCAGTCTTAGCTCATAAAACTCCTTAGCTTTCCCTTCATAGTAATATTTTGAGAGGTATTCGTTTTTAAATCCTTTTTAAATTAGTTTCAGCTTACTTGTTTATTATTAATTCTTTTTTCTCTTTTTAAGTATTGCCACAAAATATCAGCCTTTCTGAATAAATTAAAGATGGTCATTTTTCCCTTCATAGAGTTGGAGTAATTGTACATAGTGAAGTATTTTTTCATCCCGGAGAGCCAAGCCTTAGCTTCTTCTCCATTTTTTACTTTGTCGTCAAAGGTAGGAGGCTTTTATTTTCTAAATTCTCTTGTTATATCATCTTTATATTTTCTTTCCTTCCTATGTCTGCCCTTGGAACTATCACTAGAATATTCCAATTCATTAGATAGATGGATTTTGTCAGAATAAGGATAGTTAGAGGATTAGTTTTCTTTTTATTGTTTCTTTTTACTCTTTTAATTAGTTATCTCATTTATTTCATATAGTAGGTCTTCATTTAAGTCTTCTTGGATCTTCAGTAGCCTTTCATGTTCAGTCTTAAAATTTAAAATTTCTTCTTGTAAGTCCCTCACTGTTTGTAGGATCTCATTATTTACAATGTTATTATTTGGAGAATCGTCATTATTAGGTTCAACCCAAACATGTGGAGTAGGGGATAATCCTTTAGCCATATCTTCTTGCAATTTAGTAAAATAGTTTTCTTCTATACAAGTAATAAGAACAAAAATTTACACATTGTTAGTTTTTCAGAAAATATGTGTATGGACACCATAGCCAAGTGTCATAACTTGCGCTCCGATACCACAATGTAACAACCCCGATATTTTTACTACTTTGTGAATACAATACATTTACTTTATAATTCTCTGAGCCGTATCTACATCTTGAAAAACTAAATAAACTAAAAGACATAGTGACACCAATCATGTTTTCAAATAAACTTTCTTGTATAATAATTATAACCATTGAACAAGTCTTTTGAATTTCAATATATACTTTTTTTTCTATACTCTTTTTTTTTTACTCGAGGAATCGACAACTAGGGATTGGGCTGATACTTGTATGACATGGGGTCCAAGGATCCATTCCCACTACCACTATACCCCTAGGTTCCCCACAACAGCCCGAAAGCATGGGACACGGGTAAGCCTAGGTGTGATTTGAACTCGTGACCTCCTTTACAACATATGACATCATATTAAGTGAATCGTCAATGAGCCACACCCGCGCGGACCTTTTTTTGCTATACCCTTTTAATGTAACTCTAATAAGTATAATATAATCTTGGTACGACACTTTACCATGCATTTCATATAAAAATTATTAAGGAAAAATCCATAAATCACATCTTTATCTAGTGATGTGTATAATTCACTATCTAAAACTACATCATTTTCTTCATTTTACTTTGTAAGAGAATGATATTACTAAATATAATTCAGATCATAAAAGAGTATTCATCCACTTTCAAAGTTATCAAATGCTCATTTCATAAATGAATAAATTTCATCAAAATCAATCCATGGTATGTAATCCTTGTTACGACCCAAGATATACCTATATACTTTGTGTGAATTTTACAGATTTGTTTTGTCACTGTAATATATATATTGCTAATATTACTTTTAATCATATATATAATATTACGTTTACAACGTTAGCTCATACATCATTTGCAGAGTTTCGATCAACGCATACATTGGAATGTTTTACTTCTACCAGATGTAAAATGCATTCAAACATATGTAATAAAATGCATGCTGCAGATAGAATCATGGGACTAGATCTGTAAACGCAACCAATGGAATCGTAAGCAAGGTTTAATGTCTGTTATTATATCATAAAAACGCATGCAACATGCCAACAATGGGTAACACAAGCAGAGATCGCTAAGAGAGATTCAGATTTGAAAACACAGCCAAAGGAAATGTAAGAAAGTTCATATATGTAGCTATATGATAAAAACACGCATACAACCTGCCAACAAAGGGAAAACACATGCAGATATCACATAGGTTCATATCTGTAGAACAAAACTAATGATATGAGTTTTCGTATAAAGGAAAAACACAAATTACATATCATAAAAGGAATATTAGAGACATTGGTGTAAGCGCACTCGTCTAGATTTGAAACGAAGTCAAGAAATATATACATCAGATATTGGATCTGATTAACACCCACATGTTTCCCCATATCAAGAGCATAGAGGGTAAAAAAGCATACACAGGGTTTGGATCTAAACGTCACACTTCTACAGACTGATCATAGGCCACGCTGGAAAGGTAATCGCATGTAGAGCATTGGATCTGAATATAATTATCAACATATTCCAACATACCAGTGAGCACAAGCAAGGAAATTGTATGCAAATATTGGATCTGAATGTATTATCAACACATTTCTATAGTTGCAAGCAATGAAATCATATGCGAGATTTGAATTTGAGCAAACATATTTTCTATAGATCAAGCAATGAAATCACATGCAAAAGTTTCGATTGTGGAATCAACTACGCATCATTCATATATCATATATTTGAATTTGATTACACATGGAGCAATCGTATACCACACAAGCAAGGAAATCATATGCAGACATTAGATTTGAATGTGTCAGAATTTCTTCATAGTGAGATCTAGAATCCAGAGCAATATTCATAGTCAAAGTATTTGACAAAATATGCAAGAGAACAACAAAAGAGACTAAAATAGCACATGTGAATGGTGATAATAACCTATCATTATATTGCAGTACATCTTGTAGATGTGTATAGTACATATTTATAATACACTAGGGAAAATTTGTGAGCCATTGGAGGCCATGTGAATCCATACAAGTGTCGGGCTAGGGTTTGACCCCCAAACCCCCCTAGGTTGACCAATAGGCTCCTAAACCTAACCAAACAATCACAAATCCATGTGTGAACATGTAAGGAACATTCTTGGGTCATAAATGAGGAAAGGATAATAATGGGAGAGCACATGGGTGAGTGGGAGAGTCTCTATAAGGAGCGAATAAATGCCCAAGAAGACCACAAAAAAACCACATTCACACACTAGCACCCCTATTCAAAGATGGAAGTGGTTTGAAATTAATACAAGCACCTAGATGATAGAGTGATCAAAGTGGAGTGCCTCAACTATCAATTAATGAGCCGAAAATCACCTATTAGACCAATATTGACCAGTATAGCCTAAGTTAGACCATACAACATAAGCACAAGAAAAATGAAAATGCCTCCTAGGTAGATGACCATGGTACTAGGGTAAATAAATGCTCTAACACCCCCCTTAAGCCAAACTTAGTACAAATTATACATAAGGATTTATTAAGGCTTTGTCAACTAAGGCACAAGTCACCTTTTACAACAGAATTTTTATTAGTCCATGTAACCGAGGTAAGGAGGAAAGCCTCTTGGTACAAAATATCTCCTCAAAAATGGACATGACATATATGATAAAAAATGGCTTCAACGAGTCCTCTTCTTCACTTGAATGAGCTAAAAGAACAACTTCTTGGTGATGGACTTGGTGAAGATGTTGTGGATGCCAAGATCATGCATCAATGCATTAAATTGTTGTAGACAAAGATCATGTGGAGAGGCCCTTTGATGGTTATCATTTGATGATGGAGGGGAATCATAAGAATGTCCTTTGCTGCAAGCATACTCTGATCTAAAAGCATAATCAACCATGTAAAATATATATTTGCAAACTCTTTCCCAAATAACATCTAAATATTCAACAAAATCTGCCTCATGTGTAGCTGCCATATCATGAATAAAACCATGAATCTTCTTCCCAATTTAATGAAGCACCTTCATAACTCTGTAACAAAGCTCATGAGGCTCTGAAATATCATGATATCTGTCATATGCAGCAGAAATATCATAGGTATGGTGTCTCCATGAGCAAATGGGTCCATAGAGAGAGAAAAGTGAGCAACTACATCACATTTACAGTTGAGCGAACCTGGAGGGTCTAGAGACTTGAAATTTGAAATATGGGTGGTAAAAGAAATTCCATAAATATGGAACAACAGTCCCATGAAGGCCAATGATATATTTTTCCAAACAATTAAATACACACAAGACATAGAAACAACATATGCAAGTTGCATAGCATTGGAAACTAGCAATTTTGAGATTTTCCAACTAGTGAACTTGAGGGTTGTCGGTATTTTGGTCATGAAATGGTTTTGGAAATGATTTTATGAATATCATAGGATGTATATAAGCCTATATATCACCTTCATAATCAGAATGGAAAATATCTGATTGGTTTGGGAAAGAGATTTCAGAAGGCATGTCAAAAACTAGTGAAAATGACTAGTTTCTGGAAGAAGCTTTGGTAAACTAGTTGGGGTTTCTTCCAATGAAGGGATGGAGGATTCAAATTCTGATATATCAGAAATAGGGCCATCATAAATAGATATATCAGAAATGGGTTTCACCCATGCACTCAATGCATGCTCAGGCTTACCACTTCCTTGCTTACGCTCTCATCCTCTTGCAAATTATGGAAGATAAACACGATTCTCCTCAAGGAGTTTGGTCATGATGTCCATCTTATTTTTTAATAAATGTCTTTCAAGATATGAACCTTTGCAATAACCACATGTGGGGCTCTCTCTCTTGTTTCTCCTCCTGGATCTCAAACTCCCATCCATAGAACTGGAGCTTTATGAACTTGACTTCTTCTTCTTTTTCTCTCTTTGCTTCAAATATTTATTATTTCCTTTGGATTGATTTGATACACCAATATAAAGGGATTTTTCTTTGGTGGAATTGATGGTACCCATTTGTACTAGCTTGTCCTGCTCTTGAGTCAAAGACTCCATGAATTATGCTAGCGTAGGCATCCTCCAATTTCTAGTTGTAAGCTTGCTTGAGTGGAATGTCGAAACAAAAACAGAATACTCAAGCCCTAGCTTCGAAAGGATGGACAAGATAAGTTGATCGAATTTATTCTCTATGCCACACTATTTTAGTTGAAGTGCTAGCGATTTGAACTTGGTAAAGAAGTATCGAATGGTCTCATAGTGAGTTGGGCTCACACAGATTAGCTCATTCTCAAGCTGATGGACTCTCATCTCATCAGTATTCCCAAATAGTGACTCAACCTTGAACCAAACTTCATTGGGTGTTCCAATAATGTCTACATGAAAGAGGAGATCCCTCGAAATGCTGAGGCAAATATTTCCAAAAGCTTCATCAAGTCGATTAAAGTACTTAGCTTTCTCTGCTATAGAGTTGGGTTCAACTTCAGTCCCCATGGTGACTCTTTACAGGCCTTTCGACCTCATTTGGATCACCATTTCGGCCTTCCATTCAAAATAGTTGAATGGCATAAGCAATAGCTGAGTCTGCTCCATTCTGCTTGCGCAACTTGTGACAAAAACGTTGTAAAATCTGCAATTCAAACACTCATCTTTTCTGGAACTATGCCCTAAACAACAACTCAAACCTCTCTAGATTTGTTTGCAGCTCCAACTAGTTCTGATACCATGTGATAATTGCTTCATAGTGAGATCTAGGAGCTAGAGAAATATTCACAATCAAAGTATTTGACAAAATATGCAAGAGAACAACAAAAGAGACTAAAATAACAAATGTGAATGGTGCTAATAACTGATCATTATATTATAATACATCTTGTAGATGTGTATAATACATTGGGGAAACTTTGTGAGCCCTTGGAGGCCATGTGAATGCATACAAGTGTCAGGCTAGAATTTGACCCATAAACACCCGTAGGTTGACTAATAGGCTCCCAAACCTAACCAAACAATCACGAATCCATGTGTGAACATGTAAGGAGCATGCCTAGGTCATAAATGAGGGAAGGCTAAGCATGCGAGAGCACATGGGTGAGTGGGAGAATCTCCAGGAGCCAATAAATGCCCAAGAATACCACAAAACAGCCACATTCACACACTAGCGCCCCTAGTCAAAGCTGGAAGTGGTTTGCAATTAATGCATGCGCCTTGATGAAAGAATGATCAAAGTGGAGCACCTCAACTGTCAATTAATGAGCCAGAAATCACCTATTAAACCAATATTGACCAATATATCCTAAGTTAGACCATACAACATACGCACAAGGAAAATGAAAATGTCTCCTAGGTAGATGACCATGGTACTAAGGTAGATTAATGCTCTAACATAATATATTATCAACAAATTTCTACAGTTGCAAGCAATGAAATAATATGCGAGATTTGAATTCGAGCAAACATATTTTCTATGGATCAAGCAATGAAATCGCATGCAGAAGTTTCAATTGTGAAGTCAACTACGGATCAATCGTATACTAGAGATTTGAATTATATTGCACATGGATCAATCGTATACAATGCAGCAAGGAAAGTGTATGTCGACATTAGATCTGAAATGTATTATCATCATATTTCTACAAATCAATCAATGAAATCGCAAGCAGAGGGTTTTGATTCGATTGTGAATATATTTCTACATATCAAGCAATGAAATCGTATGCAGTCAATCGTATAAACGTAACAAGGTAATTGTATGCAAGTTGTCAAGTAATGAAATCGTATGCAATGATTTGGATTCAACTGTATATATCAAACATATTTCCACCATTCAAAGAATAAATAGTAAATGCACATAGGGATTAGCATAAATAGTAAATGCACATAGGGAATGGAGCTATAATCTGTATTTAAAACAATACTCTGCACAATCTAGCTCATAAAATTTTGAAGATACTTACTCGAAATGATGTCGAAAATAACTACTTGGAGAATCAGCTCCTTCCAATGATAGAAGAGAGTAGCACCACAGCTCGCTCAACTCCACCCTCGAGTTGGATCACCACCATGCATAGTAGAACAACAAGCAAAACTTCCACGCGGAACTCTCTCCGCGAGTCTATAACAAGTTCAATGATGGACTTATAAAATAGAGAAACAGTCATTGTTTCTCGATGCACAACAAAGCGTCCCATGCTATCCTAGTGCACCAATATATATAGCTTTTTCCGAGGCCTTATGCCATCCCAAACAAATCTCCAATCAATCCATAAATCCTTATGATTTAGGATCTTCTGTGGTTGTTGAGTTTTAGATTGGATTCGATTGGTAAAAATCTCTCTAACTTGCTTACACATGTTCTCTTGTGCCATGGTGGTGTCCCCTCATGTAATTGAATTCTCCAAGTGTCATCTTCATATATATAGTGGGGCAAATGTCACTTTGAGTTTTTAATAACTCATTACATAAAAATAATTCTCAAAAATATAAAAAATAAAAGTAATGTCATGGGGTATTACACCATTCATTGGTTTCACATCTAAAGTATCTTTCCAGCCAGCTGATATTCTTAACTTGTGTTTATTGGGAGCATAACATGCAAGTTTATTCCCTCTCCAAAGAGGGACTTCATATGCCTGAAATTTATATTAGTGATGAGGAGTTCTAGAGTGAGCCCTTAGTCTCTTGTAGGACTATCAATATATTTTCATTATATTCATTTTAAGTCTTTGTGAGAGGGTTATCTTGTGTACTTCTCTTAGTATTATAAACTATTTATGATTTTGTTTTGACAATTTTCTGTGTCCTTTCAATGAGCTATTTTTTCCTCACAATCACTTGCTAAATAATTTTTTATTAAACTAAAAATTCTAATTTTATAAATATATACTATATACACACATACATATACACATACACACACATAAATAAAAAATCTTACCTATACTACATACACATACTTACATACATACCTTTTAAAACTTATCATACATTTTAAAGTTATTTAAAAACCAGATAAGATATTCATCCTCAACAAATATATTTTTAAAACCAAATAAGATATTCGTACACTACAAAGAGAGTATATGATCATGGAAAAGTCAATCTTTGACCTCAAAGGTTCTCACATATGAGCCCTTAAAGCAACTTTTTTTTCGCATACCTGTTTTCGTCTGTTAAATAAATACAAATGCAAACTTCACGCAACAGTCATATCCAGATTCCAAAGGGACACAATCTGTAACAGTCATATCCAGATTCCAAAGGGACACAATCTGTAAACCACACTCATAGCTTAACTTAGTGTCGCAATGGCTAAGAGAAAAGATTTACGCTAATTGATTTTGTAATGTTGTTTATTAAAGCCATTTCATAGAAATCCAATTATGATCAACCTGGTTTGACTATATATAATTATAAGATAACCGCCGACCTGTAAGAAACTTGCTCTTTAAAACTTTTCTTCTCATGCAATTGAGGAAGAAAAGAAAAAGAACGAATATAGAACTAATTTGTTTGTCATAGTTCAACAAAATCACTGTACAAAGTCCATTCCAAACAATCCCTGAAACAACCTTCAAAGAGCGAGCAAAAAGGCCTATGGAAGGGCTATAATCCATTTTAATCTTTCACAGACAATCAACACAAATTACAACTTGAATCTCACCCCACAGCGAAGAGTTCGAATAACAGATCAAGGGTATTTTTCTAGGAACTTATTACAGACACTAACTGTGAAGAATGGTATTTGATATAATTACCTTTCATTGAAGAGGCCACAAGGAGCGAGCGAGAGAGACACACAAGATGTGCCATGCCTTGCACACCAAGTCATGTGAGAAATATGGCTCAGTGTGCAAGAGATGGAAAACCTTGGACATCCCTTGACCCCAATACTCTTGCTGTATCCATCGTGTATTTCTTCATGCAATCTCTAACAAACATATGTCTGCTCTACTGCTCTGCTTTGCTCATTCCAACTTACCTCTAATGATATGTAGAGGCTTGGATTAATGGAAGGAATATATAATTCATGGTGGGTTTAATGCAGGACTAAGGCAGTTGCACATGGAGAGTTTTGTACTTCCTCGAGCTTTATCTTTGACAATACACTGGAGACATACACTGGCAGTACTTAACATACTTTTATTACAAAACTCATATTGCTTCCTGTAACTGGGCAACTTTCTGAGACCTAAAACATTGTTCTAAAAACTGTTCCCTCTATTCAAAAGATATACTCTATGGCCTCTATTCAAAAGACCTATTCTTTATGCATGTGGGAAAAGATAAGTTTGGGTTGGACCGTCATCCCATTTTTATTTCAAAATGAAAAACGAGACATGTCTTTTCAGACTGGAACCTTTTACCATTTGATCAGAACCCTAATCTACCTTCTAGAATGGAACCTACCACCATTAACAATCTCATTGGTTAACCTTGGCCAATAGTTTTATTTGATACAGTACCGAGTCCTATAAAGTGTAAATTCAATTCAAGCGCAGAACCCAAAAAAGTCCAGACCTCCATATCCATATTTCCACCTGCGCGTCAAAATTTCAAGGACTCGTAGCAAAAATACAGCTGAGTTGATGGGATGCTTATTTTTATCTGAATAATGTCAAATCCATTGTGGGTCGTTGTAAAAAGGTAAGACAGAATAACAATGTATATGTGCTTTTTAACAGGCAGAACAGGCCCAGCACCCATAGATTGTTGAAAATTTTAGGTATTCTTTGACAAAATTTAGGGCAACGCCACTATTTACGTGACATCTTAACGTCTAATCTCCATATTCTCCCTGGTTATGTGACCACAGACACTAAATCCACCCGCCTGCATGCTTTTACAGGACAAAGCGGAGGATAAATCAAAAGAAGAGAAAGCATCTGATGACAGGACCATTAAAGTTGCATAAAGTTTGAAAATCTGAGCATAATGTGACAAAGACCAATGTGAAAACTTGGACGATAAAAAAGTCGTAGATCATATGGTAGCCACGTGGGAGGTTGAAATGACCCACAATGCTTCTATATTGTCGGTTACCCTAAAAGTGGAGGGATGGTTGAGGTATTATTTCCACATGTCAGCTTAAAAGAAACATTAAGAATCTCAGTCCGGCCAAGAGAGTAACCTTTACAGCTGATTTAATTTGAAATTGAAAAGCATCAGTATATTGATAAAGATAGCCATTAATCATGCTTTGATGATAAAGTAGTACAATTATTAAAAGCATGTCCAGAATTGTCCAATGTATGTCTCAAGATCTTGATAAAGATAACCATAAACATGTTATAATGATAAAGTAAACCATGATTAAATGAATGTAAGAAAATATTAAATGTACGTCTCAACTTTTAAAGTTATATCCTTACGCAACACTTTTTCATGTAATAGGGAGAAGTATCCCACTTATCTCTGAACTTTAGAGCGTGAGAACATCCATTTGAAGCAAAAAGGAGAACGCATGACTGGACCCAACTCACCCTTGAACATAAAAGAAAGAAGCAAAAATGAAAGCTAGTTAGAATATCATGTAAACTTTGACTCTTTCCTTTAAGGTGGCATGTAATCAGAGGGCGTGTAGATTTGTGGTAGAGCAAACAAAATTCAATAGAAAAAGAGTACTACATTTTTGGACCTATAAAATAGGTTTATCACTTCCAATACATTTGGAAAACATATATTTATTTTCACTTCCTTAAAAACAAGAAAAAAATAAGAAAAAACCAGAATAAAAGTATTTCTAAATTCCAACTAAATTCTTTACATGTATATCATAATATATTAAATCTTTCCAAAAATTATATTATGTTAAAATCTTCATTTAAGAGAACAATGTAAATCAATGTCTCTTATAATTAGATACAGACATCCAAAATATTTACAAATATCTAATCCAAGTTTCCTAATACTAAATGCTAAAAGGCCATTTACACATCATCTTCCATTTCAATAAATAGAAAGCTTTTACGAAGATCTAATCCAACTTTCCTAATATTATATGCTAAAAGGCCATTTGCACATCATCTTCCATTTCAATAAATAGAAAGTGTTCCCCCTGAGAGCACATTTAAACCACTCATCTCCACAAAATGAATGAAACCTTCATTCAAATTCAAAGCTTGTTTGGAAAGCAAATTTGCTTCACCATTTTATTCTCTGAAAATATGTTGGAATTTTATCTCTGCAAAATGTGCCTAGAGTCTTCTAATTTTTTGCTTCCAACCTTCAAGGGTAGCCACCTGTAGTGACATTTCTAGAGGACCCAATCAATAATCACTTTGGGATCTTCAACTACTTGCATATGTACAATATGTTTAGCAAAGTATAAAAGTCCCCAAAGAGCAAGTTGTCATTTAGTGGTAGAGCAATTCACCAATGAAGAGTATTTTTTACATTTAGTTTCTAGTTGGACTCTTAGCATGTAGCCTAGTGGTAAAGCAATCCATTAACAAAGAGCAACTTTTAAATTTAATTTCCATATTGTTTAATATTTGCATGTGAATGGGAGTTTATGGAACTATTTTAATAGAAATAGGATTTTCAATAGTTGGAGAAAAAATATTTGTCTCAAAAAATGAGTAAACAAGTTTTTTCTAACATAGAGAGATAAAAGTACATAAACTATAATTTGACCTCCATCGAAGCCTACATTAAATCCACCCTAAACCGAAGGATGTGAACGAAAAAGAGTGGAATTATTGTGATCTTTGTCATTATTGTGCTCAAGGTTTCATATACATACCAAAAACAAAGTAGTAGTGTCAAATATAGGTGTTGTTATAGGGGCATGCAGAAAGTTGGTTGCCCTTTTCATTTCAATGAAACATGCACTCGTTGCTAATTTAGGAACATGTGTGCACTTTTAAGAACACACACTCATATTTATTTTAAATAGATCCCCCTACTAAACCTCCACACAACCTATGCCACATACCACAAAAATATGTGCATAATTTATAACAATAAAAAGTGACCACACATTAGAAACACATGTGCATTCTTAAAAGCACATGCATATGTAAGCAACATGTGTGTTCCTCTTTGTATAAACAAATAAAAAATGGTTGGTTGTCATTTTTATTCAACCTTGTCACAACCCATGATTATTTTCACCCATCTAGAAAATTCAAGCACATTTTAGGCCACGAACAAGAACAACGATCATCCATTTCCATGGAGCATTTAGAGGTAAGTTCTTTTTTATCATTTTTATATTTTAGAAATTTCATTTTTATAAAAATGTATTATTATTGTTGAATTTCAATTCTTATTCCACAAAGATGGTAGAAAACCATGATCCAACCCAAACCAAAACCCTAAGCCCTCAGAAGACCCACACACTTAAATAAATCAAAGTTTGGGTAAGATTAGGAACACAAGAAAACCATTCCTCCTTTCTTAGACCACTTCCCTTGACACCATTGTTGCTTCTATTGGCCATGTCTATGGCCAATTATCTAATATATCCAAATATATGGCTAGGATGAGAGAATTTTACTCGAGTGGAATTAGTAAGGAAGAGGTCAAAAATTTGAATATAACCAAAGAATCCATTTTCCAGTTGTTCATTGGCCCTAGAATGAACCAACCACTTTATCTAATAAAGAGGCAAATTTGAATTGATTGGGGCACATTCCAACCATGGAGAGACCACTTGATGGATCAATGGTTTATGGTATTTTATAAACCTGCTGGAAATAATAGGAAGTTTCCCTTGTATTTTCTTTGGAAATTATGGGTCAAGTTCATTCTTGGTTACCATGCCAATTATTTTCACATTGGTGAAATCCAAGGGGTTGTTCTTTACTTGACTGAGGGTTGAGAAACTACCATACACAACCTACTAACAAGGTTTCCTTCTTCGAGGAATATACCAACCCACCCTCAAGCTCATCTCCAACCACTTCAAGTTGGAGATAGGATTCAAGCCACTAGTACTTCAATATCATCCATGATAGGTAGTCGAGTTCATCACATTGCATCTGTAGAAACTTATCATTGAGAGACATCTTCTGATGATTTTAGATCGCCTCGCATTGAGCCTTCATCTAGCCAAGTTGGTCATTATGATTACAATCCAATTGATTCTCGTTGATGCTCACATTATGAACATACTTGTCATGGCCGAAGAGAGGATCTTATTCAACAATTTCTTGGATGAGATTAATATGACATAATTTTTATATAATTTGCATTGCTTATGTTTTAATGTTGCATTTGATAAATATTTGGTAAACATAACTTTGAATTATTTGTAACTTATTTTTTACATGTGTATATATTGCAAGATGACACATCTACATCTAGGAAATAAGGAACCTCATATGTTGGAATTGTTGCAATAATTGTTGTATCATGTTCCCTTGGAAATTCTCATGCCAAATTATTTAGATGACTTTATGGTTTTTCCCACTATGCATTATGTATATGTTTCATATGCTAAATATAAAGATTCCTAAGGCCAATCCCAACTAAAGAATACATACTTGAATTTTATATAACTTTAACCTAAGCAACATAAAACATTATCAAAACAAATATATAATAATAATTAACTTCACATGGATCCCAAATGGCCACCTAAATGGGCCTACATAAAATGGATTCCCAACATAGTTCCTTAAAATATAAAGAGAGTCTACAACCTTAAAAGATGTGCTAAAATTATAAAGTTGAACTCTAAACTACAAATCAAAGTCTAAATGTTACAATATCTCACAAATCAAAAGTATCCTCATTAAAGCTAGCTTGATATTTTCCATAAAAACAATATTTAGTCAACCTTATGGTGTTGCATATTCCTCAATGAGCCTATCGTGTCATTTAATTCTCCCCAAAATAGCCCTTTTTTAAAGTATAGGGATTATAAAAAGAATGGATCCTTAGTGGAAACCCATTCCTAGATTACTCTAATAACTCTACACTTTCAATGCACATGTTTGACAATCTTTTTTTGAAAAAAATCTTACAACAACCATCTACTAAACTTGACAAGAAAAGTCTATGTTTATCTGCTAGGTTTTAATTGTCCACCAATAATCCAAACACCTTGGTGTTAGTCGATGTGTAAGCTTTTAATATATCTTGACACTTCTTGACCCATTTGACACCAACATCTTGTATGGACAATCTTGTTTTTGGGTTTTGGGGTGGTTAGGGGATGTTTAATATATTAATTCATAAAACAAAGACTTGCATCAAACAAATGGGTATAAATATGCATCCTAGAAGGGAAAAAATAAAAGCATATGAGACTATGCCCCCAATATGATGGAACTCAAGATATCTATTTTTGAAAATACCAAGTTTATCTTTAATAAGAATAGCCAAATCCTACTTAAAGAGCCCCAATTCCCCTAGTTTAAAGTGGGTCTAAATGGGATATTATTGATCCTAGCTAGGTATCAAGGATCAAGAGAATGGATATGAACCAAGGATAAGAGAAATGAAGGATGCTTGAAAATATATATTATTTACCTTTACTTTATCTACATGTTAAAAGTGGGATTCTTATTTCCAATTCTATTTTAAACTACAACCAAAATTTCATATTCATAATGAACATTAAGGAACTATTTTATTACAAAATCTTGGTACCAAAATGGCCCCAAATCTATCAAAACCCACAACAGCGTGGGTTAAATTCTATTTACACACACTATAGCACGTATTTCCAGAACAACACCCATGCTACAACGCAGAGTTTCCTTTGAGATATGTGTAATTGACACAAATGGCAGGATCTTGCCAACCAGCGACACATTGAAGAATCATGAAAGGTCCACCTACACAAAGAATTTGAATTTCAGTATTCCACACACTTGGTTGCCTTAAAAGGACCCTTGGTGTACTTTGGAGCCAAAACATGGCTCATTGGGTTCACACTATGATCTTGTTATTTCTCAACCACCTCTTAGCCTATAAAGGAAATCCATGGGCATGCTTATTAAAAGAATAATTTTGAGCAAGGTTATCTGTTAGAATTGTGATTGAGCTTCCTCTTAGCTCACTTCTTCCATCTTGTCAAGCATTCCCAAAGCTCCCTTGCCTCCTTCCCTTAAGGGGCAAGCGCTCTTCTCATACTTGGTTCCTTAACCATTTTGAAAACAAGTTTGGACAAGAAAGGCCTCTCTTAGGAATATTGTTTGCCTCCTTTTGGAGCTCACATATTCAAGGTGTTGTACTAGCTTAACCATTGGGAAATATACAAGTGATTTTTCTCACATTAATTGTTGGAGTTTACATCCTCTAATCCCTTTTATCATTTTGTTTATTTTTTTTATAATTTTCTTAGTTTTTTTTTTTTCCTCTAACAATATTTTGCAAAATCACTCGGGTCACAATCCACTACCACCAAGGGGATCGAAATATTGAGGCATTGCTTCATCTTACAAGGCCTAGCCCCATACCAAAGTGGGAAGGCACTCTTGTGCAGTATTTCCCACAACAGTATTAATGGTGAACTTTCCACTTAGTTTTTGTTCATTTCTCTTTATTTAGTTGTTGTTTGTAGAGTGGTTAACAGCTTCTTGTATATTTTACCTTGCAGGTGCAAAGGACCATCCCTCTCATCCTAGGAATCCAGCCTCTAGTCAACCAATTGAGACTTTTTTATAGTAACTCACTTCCTAGCATCTCTAGCCACCTAGTGTGTTGATAGCGTGTTTACATCTTTGATAGATGCACTTACCACGCATTTTAATTTACTTCTTACCGCACCCTTTCTGACCCGAATCAATGTGCTTTCCCTCATTGTTCCCATGCTAAAGCGTACCAATGAGTGCTTCTTTTGTGCTACAACATGAATGTAAATTTTATTTCCACATTGTTTATTCTTTATTTTATTTTTATAGTATTCATACAACAGTTTTCATCCCACTAGCTTCTCACTTATGAACTAGGAATTAATTAGCTTAGAATGGTTACTTGTTACTATAGTAATTATCCCACCTAGACTAATATTAGGAAGTAAAGTGGTCATCCATAAAAATATACTTAGGTAACCAACCTTCACGCCAACCTTGAGGCTCCCCAAGGACCTCATTATTGTCACTAGTATTCAGGACATCTCATGGTTCTTTGCTTTACTTTAACATCTCTTGTTCAAGTAGTGTAGAATCCACTTTGTGCACACAATAAAGGACCTAAATACCCTCCCCTTCCCAAGTATGTTCTTCACGATTTATTTGAATCATAAAAGGGAGTGAAGGGTCAAATACCTCCATTACACACTTGGGATTTATTCTCGCAAGCATCATTAGTTTGTTTAGAACTCAAGTTACAATTTCCATTACTTTGTTTTGAGCACTTTACTTAATTGTAACAATACCATTTTCTTTCATAACATGTGTTTTCCCACTTGCACACACTAAGGGACCTAAACACTTTTTCCAACCAAGTATGCTCTTCACGATTTCAATGAATTACAAAGGAAGGGAATTGTGAAATACCTTCCTTACACTCATTTAATTCACAACAAAATCCTTAACAAGCAACCATTATAAATGTTAACAAACTAAAATCCTCCACAGGAGGTCACAAAATAATATTTTAGTTTGATAGAATTGATTGATTAGGATAAGCATCCAAACAATGCCCACCAATCTAGTTTCATTAGGCATATTTTTAAAAATAGCATTGTTGTCTTTTAGGGTGCTTTTAAATCCTGATATAAGAAAGTATTCAAAGAGATCCTAGATCATAAATGTATTGAGACCAAGGAGGTAAAATTTGAGGTATAGTTGACTTGATCTCCCCCACGAGGATCTCACCTTATTGTTATGGAGACGACAATATACCACCCAAGCACAACAATTGATCTAAACATGACGCAAGGCAACCTTAGTGGCCAAAACTTAGGGCACTTCTAACTAACACTTGGGAATGCAAGTGATTCCCAAATTCAGCTATTGTCATTGGGAGGTGTTTCCGAGTCTTCTTGATTGGAAATTGACCCCATCGTTGGTAGAACTATCTCTTTGTTACGACCACTGGTCGATTGTTGCATGTATTCCACTATCACCATCAATTGTTCTTTTGGGAGGCCCAGTTACATTTGAGAGGAAGTACATTAGTATTTTAGGGAATTTAAACTTGTTATTTTCTAAATACTAGATCATTAAACTCATAATTTAAAAAGAACCTACATGTGGACACCTTTGCACTAATCCATATTTTCACATATCACTCACTTGGTGCACCATTATGCTTCTGTTGTGATCGGAATATTCTTGCATTTTTCTATATTGTGTCTATTCATCACCCATCACTCTCATTTGGATACTAGACTTCCACCATATAGGAACAACCCCCCCCACCTAATGCAGTCTCGTAGACTATAATGCCTCTCTCCTCTCTCGAGGGCTGTATTTCCTTTATCTCCCCATGACACACATGGGAGATCAATTGGTTAGCACCACTCCTAGAACACATTGATTTGGTCTTATAAGAAATGATACACCTTACTTTATTCACTCTCTCACCTTAGAGTTTAAGTTAACCCTTTCCCCTCCTCTTCTCGCAGAAGAGACTCACTTTTTTCACTCCCCCACGAGGGAATACCCCACTTTCTTCCCCTTCTCTGGGAAGAGGACACACCATAGATTCATCTTCCCCTAGAATACAAATCTAACCACCACATATTCCAAGGTATCCCCCTCAAGAAAATAACATTCAGAATAACATTGCAGTCCCCAAGCAAAACCTGCAATTCATGGCAAGTTTGAACCTACTTGACCTACCTAAACTAGTTAATGATCCCATAGATCATAATGCCAATTGGCTTGATATTCCCAAAAAATTACCTTGGATATCCCTAAATTCAAAGGGAAGCAAGGAGATGATCCTACCAACCACATCATGTCTTTCCACCTATGGTGTTCCTCTAACAACATAGTGTAAGATTTGATACATCTCTTCCAAAGAACCCTAATTGGTACAACAGCAAAATGTTACGTAAATTTGACATGAGCTTCTGATACCACATTTGAGACCATCACCACATTGATTCTATCCTAATTTCAGTTCCCAATAAGGAATGATTGTGTCATGGAAATTCTCATAGATTTTCAACACATAGTGAATCATATCCATGAACAAAGTTGTCATCGCACTTTGTGCAAAATAGGCATTCAACCTCCCATCATTTTGGATTGGTTTCTCAAATCACTCCAACTAGTTATCACAAAGGATATGGATACATCAATGCCACAAAATGAGCAAGAAGTGATTCTAAAATCTGAACACTTTGTCCTCATATATCCCCAATTAGGGTATTTGTATAATGTACTATGAGATGCCCCTCGACATCAATCACTAGATCTTCCTGTTGCAGGGATCTCACATTCCGTGAATGGGATCCTTGGGTGCATTTACGCTCATGGTAAATATCCCCCGCAAACACCTCTTGCACCATCACCCATGATGATGAAATACCCACCTATCCCCATTATGTCAGATCCCACGACAACTATACCAAACCCCTCATTTGGACAACCCTAGTACGAACAATACAACCCTCTTTATCCAAGTACATGCTAAGTACAGTCAGTTCCTCAACAAAAAATGGCAACACCTACGCCTACATCCATGTCATATGTGGTGAAAACGACCTATATCCCACCCCCGAGGTATAATCCTTACTACCCATACCCATCACCCCTCGGTACGACACCCATGCCTCATATGGGAGTTAAATTTGTCCAACCTTCTATGCAATAGAAAGATCAACAATTTGAGTTATTTAACATTTTCAATCTCACAAATCCTCAGAATTAGGGAAGAATAAGGGAAAGAATAGAAATCCCCAACAACAAGTACACGAGGGAAACTAAGTTCCCCAATATAACCTAAACTAGGGTAACCAACCTACATAAGGTGGCACTGCCCCCCCCCCCAAGCTACGAAATAATTCCAACCTGAGGAAAAACTATCCTTGTTCAATATGCGGTGAGTATGGACATTACACTCACCATTGTACACTTATTGTTGACGAAAAATCTCATCCAATACGAACAAAGGTTTTTCCCCTAGTCGCAATGGTTCAAATCTAGAACAATGCACACTACAATGCAAAGAAACTTTCCCTAGAAATCTAGATTGCTTGAATTATTTGCTCTCATACCTTTTAATGGGCGGATCTAATGGTATGGACTTGTTGTGCTTGAGCTACGCGGTGAATGAACCTACAATAGACACAAAAGGAAAAATACCACATGAGAGTAACAAGATAATCTTTATTTCTATGTCGATGACCAAGGAGAAAGACAATAAACAAAGCATTATAATGAAATACATAGTGTTTATGGGAAAGAAAAGTGCTTGTATTAATAATAAAATAGGGGGAGACCACAACCAAGCCTTGGTGTTGGGAGCTTATACCAGTGGAACCTTTCCTCAAGCTTCACCTTACCTCTAATGACTCTAAGAAGGTCTAGGATTATTTGGATAGAGTCCTTATACTTTTACACAATCTTCCTCCCTTTTCAATGAGGGGTGAGCCACTATTTAAACACCATAATTGATAGAATGGGTTGAGGATTCAAAGGACAAGGTTGTGGGATCATCCCAAGGATAGGGTAATTCGATCTCCACCTTTCCAGATAGTTAGGGATGAGGTTCCACAAAGGTTCCTTCGGGAAACTTCTCAAAACTTCTTCTTTTTACCTTTTTAAGTCAAGCACCGTGCTTTGACGAAGGGTAACATGCAATGTTGAGGGGTACTGATTATTGCATAAGGGAAACAAGAATTGGCACCACTCCTTTTCAATGTACAAGGTGTGTTTCCAACTTGATTACTGCCTGTTGTTAACTGACAAGGCGCGATGGTCGCTCAAATCAAAGAAAAACAAGGGGATAAGCCTCCTTTCTCCATTTCTTCACTTCATACCTTGAGGGATTAGAGAAAACCATAGGATATTTATCTCATAACATGATGGTGACAAGATTTAGGTGTAAATGAATGCGCCCAAAGTATGAGGCTAGAGGGAAACGATAGTAAAATACTTTGGCATATAAGGTTATGAATTTGAGGAAAAGGTCCAAAGGTCAAAACTCATAAAAAATCAAGATCATTCTGTAGTAATTTTATACTTTTATATATATCCCAAATGATTCACAACATGGTTGTCGACCAATACAACGCAAATCCATGTGAGATACAAAACAGTCATGGTTATTGAAATACAATGTAGATCCATTTGAAGAAGACTCAAATTTGGACATAGCTACCAGACATACAACATATATCTATGTCATACGGACACAAATATGAGCACAATCACAAACATACAATGCGGATCCATGCAATGACTCGTACAAAATACTCCATCGAACACCCAGGGTCTTCATCCCTTATCCAAGAAAGTATGATTCTATCCATGTGAAAAGATGTATTGTGCCAGCAAGGGAATGTGTTATGTCTCTCATGTTGTGTCCTAAATATTATTTGTTTAATATCTTATTAGATATTTCTATACAATGTGGATCCATGGTCTCAACTCGAGGGTGACATGTTCAAGTGTTTGGTTTGACTGTGTTTAAGGCTGGGTGGAACTTGTCCTGTTGAAACTAGTTGCGCTATTCAGAGATAAGTATTTTATTTAGATATTATTCCTTCTGTATTTTGTTGCATGTGTACCTATGGAAGATGGGATTATCTATGATATTTTAGGTTATATATTGGTTAATATTATCATGTTATATGGTTGAAATTATAGTGTTAAATTGGTAGCTTACCGAGCAGGTTTATTGTATGTACTATTACCGCTATTGGATATTGTTTTATTGATGTCTGTTGGCAACCAATAGATCTAGTGTTTATGTTGACTATATGGTTGTATATGACAACATTTGGATTTAATATATTATGAGTTTAATAGTGTGGATTAGTGTCGTAAAATATGATTTATTATAGTGTCGTAATTCTGATTTATTAGAATGTCGTAATGATGATTTGCTTACTGTTGTAAAGCTGAATTATACTAACATATCTAGATCTGAATTTATTAATTGGTTAAATGGCGACCAGCGGTTGCGCATAGATGTGACTATGATACTTAATTTATATGTGAAAAAGGTTACTAGATCCGGTTGTATTCATGTTACCATCACATTCCACCGCATGCACATTTGGGGAATAGTTTGCATTGGAAGGGTCGTCTTCATTTTAATGGCTTATTGTATTTTTTTATTTGTCTTGTTGGCATGTTGACCTAGCCATAGAGAACCTTATTATGTTGTGTAATATTATTTAGAATCAACCCCTCCCCTTATTATAATTCGGTGTACCCAACCCCGCTAGTGTGGTTTGGATTCTAGTACATTACACTTGCTAAAGTCAAGGGGGAACCTTCTAGCACATTATCCATTTGTGAGACACCTTGTTCCCTATTGTTTTCCAAACTACTCAATGTCACAGAGGCCCCTGATATCCTTCCTCCAAGAATAACTCAAGTCTTCCATTGATCAATAATCCACTTAACTAACCCTTTGATTTAATGACCATCTACTCCACCCAAGAGGAAGGTTAATCTATGTAATATTTTGTGATGGCAAGCTAGATATTGGCATGTAAATAACACTTTAACTATTTACTCTATGTTTTGTTATGTCCTTGTGCTATGATGATAAAATATGCAAAGTGTCAAATGATGCCCACTTGTGTAGGATAAGATCTTAGACTTAGTTGTTTGTCAATATTTTTCATAATCAAGTGTTTTTTCGTCCTAATTAGGCTTTATATATGGTTCTTATATCAGCTTTCATCATGGTCAAACTTTGACCAAGTTTAACTTTTTCAACAGTTTGACTTGGTCAACAAGACCAAATAGCATCATGAGATCCTAACACATTCATTTATGATCATGCTGCAGCCTTTGAAGGACAACTGGACCCTTTCAAATATCAGTATAGGAAATTATGGATCAATATGTTATTTATGAATTAATTTTCCTTAGTTTTAGCATATTAGCATAAGTATTTATTAAATAATTTGGAGCAACTCTATATATCACATTTCAAATTGGTTCTTGGCATGAGTTTGATGCATACTATGGTTCTAAGGGTTAAGAAATTTATCTATAGCATCAAATTTCAATTTGGACCAAAGGAAGACCAAAATCTAATTAATGGTGGATTAATTAAATGGTAGCCTAAGGTTGAAAGTTTAAAAAATGACTATGGTTTTAAATATATAGTAGTGGGACTCTAGAATGGTAAAGTATTGGCATGGGTCATCATGAAATGAGCCCCTAGTCACTTATTGATCATTTCCTAGGTATTAGATCATGTGTATCGCTTGTTTTGACATTAACTAACCAAAGGGAGCACATTCTCTCTAAGGGTGGGCGCACTTTTTCACCATAAGCTAATGTCTAATCATTGTAACTTTCTCTAGGGGTGGGCACACTTCTCCACCATAAGCTAATGTTTGATCATTGTAACTTATTGAGGGGTGGAAAATACCACCAAGGGGACTCACTAGTAGACAGAACATTGTAACTTAAAGTACGAATTATCATTGCTTGCATGTAGATGGGATCAATGAAGCAATTCATTCCCTTGTCTCCATGGAAATTTCCAGCAAATAAAAAATGTAACATGAGATTAAATCACATCCATTGATATCTATTTCTCATCTTCTAAACTCAGCCCATCATCCTTATGTACTAGGGATTTTGTTCACCTCTTCTCTATAAGAGAGTGATCTCTCACTTGTAAAGGACTATTGGCCATTTTCAGCAATCAATTGAAACCCAATTTTCTTGTGCTTCAAATATATTGTGTTTGGATGTTTTGTTGATGGATTTGGGCCGTTGCCATCTTCTTCAAATGTTTATAGTTTAGTTCCATTGGTTTGGAGCAATATTTTTGTTGTTTGCATGTAGGAGGAGAAGATCAAATTTGTCGAAGGCACCCTTATTTTATCAACAAAGGGAGTTTCTATTTAGAGAAATTGATTTGCCTCTCCATCTTCCATTTCTTGTTAATTCTCTTACTAATCTACATGCTTATTTCATTTTTTAAAGTTGATTTTCACTTAGTTTTTGTGATTATTGTAGATCCATACTCACTGGGATGAATTAATGTGTTACGGGTTGGAGAAATCAAGATTTAAAGTGCACCCCAATCGATAGAGGGGATTATATGGGAAAGGATCTACACAAATTATTTCTAGGAAGGGTGTGATGACTTCAACAACCTTTGAAAACTCAACTAAGTACTATATGCATGGCTCTATAACTCTGAAATTCCATTAGTCATTAAAATTTCATTGTTTTCTCTTGGTTTTGGGATTGCATGCTTGGTATTTTGTGGGTTTTCTTATGGTTGCAACTTATTGTGTGTCTCCTAGAGTTAGTTTCCATTGAAAATCATTAAAAAATGACTCCATTTACCCTAGGAATAGACACTAGGATTTAAATGTTTATTTTGGCTATTTGGGTATTATTGGAATCCCTTTGCATTTTTTGTTTGTGTTAGATATTTTTTATATCTAATTTCTTATAACATTGGACTTATTTTATTCTAGGACACTCTTCAAAGCCAATCCAATTCCTTAACCTTGAAGAAAACTTTGATTTTCAACCCTTTAAAAGTTTGATCTATGTTAAAATCAATTAATATAAGACCTCAACATTTTCCCAGCATCTAATCCTCTTTAGTCTTTGTGTTTATAACAATATTAGACTTGATTTGCAAGCTATTCCATTTTATGCATAATAAAAGCCTTAGGACAACCACCCTAAAACCCAAGTCTAGTAGTAAATTTTGAGCCTGAGAGCCTAGGTTTACTTCTGATTTCTTTCACCAGGAACGACACCTGGCATGAGATATTAAATGGTTAAAATTGATTTCATACTGGTAGCAAAAGGCACTGTTCTACTTGACAAAAAAAAATTTTGTAAGTAAGAAATTATTATATTAATATAGAAAAGAGATACAGGGCTTCCAAAACATCAACACGGCATAAAGTCGTTAAACAATTACTTCCAAAACATCCCACCACTTAGCCAAATAATTCTTTAGACTCCTAGGGTCACCCATTACAAAACAAAGAATGATATATAGTAACCCGATAGCCCACATATTTCATACCCTCAAAATCCCACTTCCCTAATTACAGACACAAAAAACATAAAAGGATCCCAAATCAGACAGACTAGCCAAAAGAACCTCAGACCGAGAAGCCACCGAGAACAAAGGTCTGGCCTCAGAAGTCACACTGCCCCTCTAGATGACCCAGGAGATCATCGTAATGGATCGACGATGCGCCTCCCAATCTCCCAGCTGGAGGATCCAGTGGTTGAATCCTAAGAGCCTCCAACACCACATCCATATTTGTGTTTAGACCATTTGTCTCTGCGTGGTGATCCTTCCGGCACTAAGCTGAGGTGGCATCCCCTTCCTCTTTCTCCATACGCTCCCATAACATATGGCCCATGTGGTTCTTCATCACCCAAAAGAGACCCATCGTCCTCTAATAAATCCCAAGACCAATCACATTGTTCCCAGGGTCCATTACCTAGTCCTCAATCCCCTTTCTTTCAAAATTAAGCACCTTCTGATTTAGTTTCTCCCACAAGTGAGCTTCAATACCACCAATATGTTCTTGGACCTCTGAAGGCAACCCCATCTGAAATAACATTGCTTACCACATGGCTCTCTTATAATTGTGTGATATGTCGGTGGGCGATTGGGGGATGACCAACCTGAGCCCTCTGGGATGCCTTACCCTTGCTATCCCTATCCATGTATTTTCCCATCTCAATATTCTCACCAACACGTAGGACAAACCCTTTTAAAAGGTGCCACCTTAGGATCAATAGCGAGGAAATATTACCACGCAGTTGCATGGATGCCAAGCAAACAAAGATATATAACAACTTCCCACTTTCCATGATGATTACAAGCGTGCCCCAACTGAGATCAGTTGTGCTCTGGTCTTTCCTGGCCATAAACACTTCCCTTAAAATTTGAGATCCTCCACCTACCGAATTGAAATCCCATATTACAGACCACATCAGGGCAATAAATCCACATGTGAAACCATTCATGATATTTAAATGGATCGGTCCTATCCAGGAAATTCCCTCATTTATCATACCATCAAGACGGTGGATACTTCTCTCACCCATGGGTCGGCATGGGCCTCCATTTGTTTAGGGCCTCCTAACTAGCTTTATCATTGAGCACCTGTAGCTTGCACACCACCCCAAGTGTCTCATCTGACAAGTATTCCCATACATGACCGACACACATCTATCGAGCCTCTGTGTCTATGTTAGCAAGGCTATCTGCCACCTTGTTTCTAGTACATCCCACGTGGCTGAAGGATAAGCCTCTCATCAGGTTAACCACCTCTTCCACCTACTCCAACCTGTACTCCACATGCCAACTAATCGAAATCTTGAAATGATATGTGCCATTGTGAATTTGCTCTTCCATTCATATTACCACATACGAGTCCCCTTCCACCACCAGAGGAAGTCGGTGTTGTTGTTGTGCAAGTCGAAGCCTATGTATGGGGCCCTCCAGATTTGCAACACTATTGGTTTCATGTCCAATTTTGTCATGGAAAAAGGCCTTCATTTGGCCCTCGTGATCCCAAATAATCCCTCCAAAAATAGATCGCCCAGGATTACCCTTGGAGGCACCATTGAAGTTTAGCTTGAAGCACCGCAGCGGTAGAGGTTCCCTATAACTATGGGTTGAGTTTCTAAGGGGAAGATTCTTGGGATGGACCCAGCTTTGCATCCACTTAGTGATCCCCTGGTTTTCTAAGATAAGGCCTTTCAATCCCTAGGATTTCCAGTCTGCATCACCCCAGGACCCAAACCGGATGGTTTCCAAAATAGAAGAGTTTATGGTTTCCCATACTCTTACTTCAGTTTGCAAGGTATCCCTGAAAAATTGTTGGTTGCGCTCTTTCCTTGTCTCACAAACAACAAAGCTTGGGAAAATACTCCATATTCGGTTAACAATCGAGTTTATGAACGGATCCTTTGGTCAGTTTCTAAAGGTGATATCTGGTCTTCCCCTGACTCTGCTAGGGCGATGAAAGGTCGTCGCTCCCTTATCCCAAAGATAGTTGGGAAACAAACACTTATCCAATAGATGGTCAAGAGTTTCCACACTTTGTTTGCATAAGCAGCATTGGTAAGGCCCATAAAGCCCTTTTTTTCCAAAATTTCTCCAGTTAAAATTCTTCTTCTTAATAGTAACTGTTATGGAGAGAAACTTCCTATGGCTTGGGGTGTACCACAATAGATAGATAGATAGACCACAGAAATCAATCCCTTCCCAATATGCAAGAGAAACCAAACATCTAACACTGAAGGATCTTGAATCATACCTTATTCTGGACGATTGAAGTAGATCCCCGTTGAGCTTTTTCCAATCCCACTTAGCAATTTGCTCTCAACAACAGCAAACAAAACAAGCATGCTATATAATATGGTGTTAGATCTACTCTAGCATATATAATCAACAATGTATAAGCAATTAACCATATCCATGGATTCAATATTCATTCAAATGCACATTATTGGACAGGTAAAGATATTTCTATTAATCAAATCAGAGATTACACAAGTGACAACCTCTGTCGGCACGTTTGCGAACCGGAGAAATTGAGTCCTCCACCACCTCAATCCTCCATATCTCGATAGAAAGCTCACAAGCAAAGGAAAGCTTGGGAAGAACACAAAGTGCTCCAAAGGGACAAAGGGATGCAGACTCAAGTATATGCAAGCAATGGCAACTAGGGACAATAGTTTCGTTGTTCTTCAATTCCTCCTCCTCAATGTATCCAAGGGGTTCCTTATAGAACACTCCAAAGGGGTAATGAAGGGTCAAATCCAAGCAATCTCGAGGCATCTGGAAGGCGAAGAGTCAATTGGTTTGGACACACATGAAGAAAAACTCCAAAAATATTTGGATTTATGCACACATCCCGATGTACGTGGGTTTAAGGTCAAAAGCCGTGTATACACACGAGTATGGGTTTAAAAGTCGCTACAACAATAAACAGGTGTTTCTAGGGATGAACTCGGAAACATCAAAGGTACAATATCAGTCCATGGGATCTAAAGAGTCTACAAAGGGACAGGGAAGGCCATAAACATGTGATCAACCATGTGTGGTAAAATCAGCTATAACAGATGCCCCCTAATGTGTGAGGTCAGAGGAGTGACATGATGGTCGAAATACATTATAAAATCCATCCCATAATTGGAGTGATGAAGAACCAGGTGGAAGAACCAGCCATCCATCAGTATAGTACAATAATCAATATCTACATATGACTGTAAATACATATAGCAGTCCCAGATACATAAGAGTACAATGGCCATGAATAGCATGATATACAAAATGTGACATGTGTGATCATTGCCACATACAATATATAATAGATCAGAATCTTCATGATGAAGACATAAAATGGATCAGGATCTCCATAATGGCTGAAGATATACAATGGATCAAGATCTCCATAATGGCAAAGATATCTGATGTACACTGGAATCAAATCACGAGAGCTGAAATATCATGAACACTGGCACGATCAAGGAGGTAGCACATGTGGAATGCCGCCAACCTGGAAAATCTTCTACACAAACCTCTACGAGTACATGTCCTACTATGCAAATAAAGGTGTCAAGGTCGAACATAGTAGTCCATCGTCTGATTACCGGTCATTGGTGTATACTGTTAACAGACGCGAGATCACCCACCGATAATGAAAATGGGAATCAAGGTACTAGAGTGTAATCTAACAAGTGTGAATAGATGTGTTGAGGTCGAACACTTGGAATAATCCATCGATCATGGGACATTGATGTATTCCTAAAAAATGCTGATGGCGAGAGAACCTACCACTGATGATTGTAAGTCTCAAGGAACTCAAATGACTCTAGACTCCTATTCGAGAATAAATGATCTGAAGTCGATGGGATGGAATCTGTTGGAAGGAGGGCATTAAGGCATCCCCATCAACCAACACGAGGTACTCAACAACGATGTATAATGTGGAAGAACTAGAACAATATGTGCACGAACTAGTAATAGTACTAGGAATGGCCGACATTCAAAGTCAAGACAACTGAGGAATGGTTGATTCAGGCTTCAACTTCCTTCGAACAAGAGCATAAAGGCAAATGGTGACTGAATGTAGGAAGCATAGAATCGATATGCAAAACTCGAACATTTATGCGACACAGGAGGCATCAACAGAGGCTCCATAGGGATTGGAAGCTTAACCAGTCGGTGGAGATAAACTCAGAGAAACGAGTACAACTCCTAAAGTCAAACTACTAACCCAACCAACAGATGTGATATGCAGTGATCTGTTTGAAGGTGACATGACTCGACTGCTGCCAAAGATAACATATTTTCCTGTCCGGCTTTTTGGTTTTTTGATGTTTTTTTTTTTACTTTTTTAGATACTTTGAAAAGCTTGAAAAAGAATAAAAGTGCTTTATAGTTACAAATCTAGGAGGAGACGAGTGTCAGGGAACAAACAAACTAGTTCCAAGTAGTGGAACATACCTGTGCTCAATGCAAGGAAACATGTGCAGGATAACGACACTCGAGGAAAGTCCCCTCCTGGTAAAAAATGGGAATCAAGCTGCAAAAGATATATAAAAAGGATCTTCTTGGCTAGACATGAGACAAGCTTGAGCTATATGACTGATAATCAAAGTCAGAGAAGTTGGAATAAGGCTCAATAAAGCCATCAAAACTCATGATAATGCAATTACAACTTGACATATAAAAGGGAGTCCTGGGGGAATGGCCAACATAAAGTTCAAGAGGAGTATGAAGATCTTGCTCAAAGTCATGGTGGTACTATACAAAGGACTCCCACACCCTAAAGGAGAAATGTCTGCATGGCCACCAAATGCAACATAGGATCTAACTAGGGTACCCATGTATGGGAAAGATCTACCATTCACATAATGTCACTTCTAAAAACAGCAACAAGGTTTTGTGACAAGATGGAATGGGTTCGTACCTAAGGTTAAGATGAAACGGTCATAAGGTCATGCAAAATGCAAGCAAATGTGAAAAGCTAACCTATATGCTAGTTTAGACATAATACATGTAATAGGCATGAACATGTCGAATAAACGGTCAAACTGCACTCAAAATGGGCTTCTACAACATCAAATTAGTTCAAACGGTCCAAAAACGGTTAGAAATGGTCAAAAACTATAGAAAGTGGGTAAAATTTTCAAAAAAAATCTATAAAATAGTGAAAAATTAAAAAAAATCATACCATTTTGAATTTTTACCCACCATAGTGCATTTGAGCTCAGAACTTCAGAAGCGAATTCCGGGAGCATCTTCCAGCGGGATCCCTCCATGTTTGATCTAGGTAAAATCCCTGGCCCCTCTCTTTCATTTTCATACAAATTTTTTATATTTTCATGGTCCATTTAATTTTTTGAGCCATCCTAACTTGGGCGTTTTGGCCCATGCACAAATCGAGATTTTTTCCACATATAGGGCTCACCATACGTGGAAAATGCCCCAAAACCTGCGTAGATATGCGGTTGTTTTGCAAACAGACACGTATAGGGTCGCGAACAAGGATTTAATGGGAAAATCATAATCAAAAACTTGGTTTTTTGTGCAGGATGGTGCTAGAGTGGAGAGAGAGGGAACATGGTGATGTTGAGGAAGTTGTTCAAGCTGATCTCATGGCTCAACAAGCATTACTAGCATGTGGCTTATACAAGTTTTGGTGTCTTGGCAACTTGAGGGCAAAACCAACACTACTTCAACTGCTGGTAGATTACTAGGATCCAGAGTCTGAAACATTTCACATATATGGGATGTCGCTCAACATTGAGGTTGAGGACATATATTTCATGACAGGTTTGTCCCGACGAGGGGAGGTGGTGAACCTCCGATCCCATGGGCCAGGAGGCGGGCTGACCATAGATGACTACATTGTTATGTATTGCCTTCCCAATATAGAAAAGTTTGGGAGTCAAATCCCGACAAACTCGATTCAAATTCTGGGGCTAAAAGCCATACTCTTGGCCTTAGGCAGGATTACGGGCTTGGCTTCACTCCACCAGGCCTCACGACCTATGATGTTCTATGCGGTAGAGTGTATGCGGCCTACAGTATATGAATGGAGTACTACACTGATGAGCAACATGAAACAATAGCTCAGTGACTGGAAGATGGGCAGGGTGCGGAACTTTGGGTTTGGCAGCATACTGAGCACATTCTTCTTTGAGCGGGTGCCAGTGCTAAGCCCTAGAGTAGACATTGCTCCATATGGAGTCCGAGATCCAGCTCAGCGACGCTAGGCTAATGTCATGTGGAGATTGGGAGGTGGAAGAGTGGCCAACCCCTACACAGCAAAGTTCTTTCCATGGTGGCGAAGACAGATCATTGCCATAGACGACTACCCCTATGCAAGGATAGACTTCTGTGGAGACTTAGATACACCTCTACCACCAGGACCGGCTTATGGGACATAGGTAACAAATCCCAAACCCACTTTTAATTTTTGAATTATTTAATTTTTTTTGTGTTTTTTGATATATGGAATCAAAAGACATGTTTTTGGTGTGACAACACATAGTGACACTCTGTCATGTATATGCAAGACCACGACAGCCAGATGTGTCACATGCCCCAATTTTGTAAAATAATGTTAATTGTTTTAATTTGATTTCCTAAGACATTATGTTCAATTTAATGCTAAGTAGGAACTGATGACTCAACAGAGTCAAAAGAAGTGGAATGTAATTCTGAATATTTTATTATTAATAAATAAAAATTGGAGACAACAGCATGGGAGAGCTGTTAATAAGAGGTTACTGGTCTAACTGGTGGAAGGAACTAGGTGGAGGGCAAAAGACAAGTGGCAGCATCCTCAAACACTTCCTAGGTTGTAGGTGGCAAATTCCCTATATTTGGGGTCATGATCCCCCAAGAAAGTGGGATCAGAGTAGGTGGCTCAATAAATGACAACTAACCCAAAAAGACCCAGGCAATCTTTTAAAAGTACCCAATGAATAGAGCCGAGGTTGCTCAGATATTTTCCAGAGAAGAATCATTCAGGAGGAATGCTATTCAGGAAATTCATTGGGGAAAAAGGGAAAATAGTAAGGAAGATGTTTTGAGAGAAAATCTTCAGTAACTTTGTCTGTTACAGCTTGCTAGCTGGGAGAACTTACTAATAAGTTCAGGGTTTGTATTAAGTCTGAAGACTAGTATTGATTATTGCTGCACCTAGTTCCAGCCAGGGAGACCAGAGCAAGCTCAGGGGTCCTGAGGAGTCGTTGTTTGAGCGCTCTCCAAGAGTTGGTAGGGAGGAACGGCCTCCCATTGTTGTTGTTGTCCAAGCTCAATAACATGTTCTGCTATTTTCCTTGTTTTAAATATCTATGTATGATTGAATATTATGTTGCAGTTTATGATGTAAAGACTCAGAGGATTTAGTCATGAAAGTGTTCTTAGTTTGTTCAGTAATTAGAATCATTTTGATGAGAAATAAAACCCCACTTGTGTTTTTCCTCATCTAGAGTTACCAGACCGTACTCCAGCACAGGGGTGAAATTATAAATAAAGATAGTAGGATGAAATTATAGGATAAATTGTTAGTTTGTTTAAAAGAATGCATACTTTTATTTAACTGTCAGAGCAATAGCATTATGTACAAGAAGTAGAGTTAGGGTTAGATTTAAGTCATTTATGTTAGATTATAGAACAAGGAAAGAAGCTGTATTTTCTTTTACTAACAGAACTAGATTCAGATGGGTAAACAGGTTTTTTGTATAATTTCTATTCCACAAACTTTACTATATTATTTGAAACCGAGAAAAGAAATTACTAGCTAAAGTATGTAGTAATAGAATGAATAGAAATGTTTTTCTTTCTACAGTTATTACTTCCCAGATGTTATATTATAGAATGTATAGAAAACAATCTGTAAATAGCAATAACAAAACTATGATTTTATTCTATAAGAAAACTAGTTAGTTTATAATCTGCATACAGCTGTAAATTTATCTAGTTCCTGCATTTATTTTTATCTAGCTGAGCTCGAACGAGATCTGTAGTTATTAGTCTATCTTTTTATAAAAGTTTAAATAAATATTACAATATATATGTACGAGATAGACCATAGATAGTCTGTAGATTGTTTTTATTTTATTTTACTAACATCATAACATAATAAGATAAAATAAATATCAAGAGAACTTTCATAAAGTATTTAGCACAGACGGCATAAGAAATAAATAACAGAGTACTATTCTCTATGCATTTTACAAAATAAACTAGGTATAATAAACTATGAAAGTAATAGTACTCACAGGAAGAATAACCTCTTTAATATAATAGTAACAGTATACCTTCTATTATAATAGTAATAATATACTTTATATTATATACATTAGAGGAACATTATTATTGTGTAATTAATGAAATGTTCTTATGTTATTAAAATGCAAACCTGAAATAAAATATAAACACTGTGCTCAAAGATTAACTCACAGTGACATAAGAACTTCATTAAAACCTAAGACTTTCTATTCTGAAGGTCAAAAATTATTTAATGACCTTTATAAATTCAATTACAATAAAGTAATCTAATATAAAAGTCATTTACAGAATACCCTAGCTGTTGGAGATTAAAATAATAATACAGAGTAAAAACCCTTATGCAGTAACGTACAGGAAAGTAACGAAGAGAGTAACTGTATGCTCGGTTTATCAAAGTAACCGAACAGTTAACAACTTAAGAATTAACCCAACAATTTTACAGCAGTATGATTATAAACAAAAGAGGTTCGTTCCTCAAAAGGTACAATAATTTACTTATTATATTGTTCGAATTAGGGTCGAACCCTTTTTACATTAAACACATACATCAAGGTTAACAGAATTGAAAGAGTACGTTACAGGGTACGAGCTCGCAGCTTCAACAAAACTTAAAGAGCAAGGCCTTTACCGTCTTTTGTCATTTATATGTACATATACACAGAACCATAAACAACAAAACTAACAACTGAAGAATCTAACTTAGCATTTTTTTACTCATGGCCATAAACCAAATCCATAGAGTAAGGATTTTCAGCCTGAACATTGTATATATGTATTTTTTTTATAGTAATCAAAATAAAAGGCAAAGATTACAGTCTCGGCCTCAGCCGGAGGTCCCATATGTAAACAAATGGGTTTAACCTCTTAAACAACAGTGAAAGGGTCATTTAATTGAACCAAAGAAACCGCGAGGGTTGCAGGTCATGAAGACCAACCCATGACTGTCCCTAAAGGAACAACAAGGAGGAAGATGCCATGGTTAAACCAGGCTTACCGTAAGCAGCCAGTCGTCGCGATATCACACCTTCCACACCGAGGAGAGCAGGTCGACCCTGTCAAGAAGGAAGAGCATAATGTTAAAAACTTTGTAAACTACTGTTTAAGTAAACTATTCTGGAAGGAAGACAAAGGGTAAACCCTGTATATTACCTTAAAGGTTAACGGAAATATGACCACTGAAGAGCAGCAAAATAACCACCAACACGAGGAAACGGAAATACTTCATCTATAGCAAAGGAGAAAGAGTCTGCTGTCACTAAAGGCAACCAGCCACGACGAAGAATGATAACATCAAATGCAGCAACTATTTAGGCTCGGTTGCCTCTTCATACTCTGTTAATGACAGTACACGGTGAAAAACCCCTATGCATAGCAGCCCTGAGTCGAAAGGCCACGACTCGCAACACCAAGCTAAAGTGAGGACTCTTCACAGATAAAGAGTCCAGGACTGAGCATGCAAGATGGCGAAACCCTAAAGAATAAACACTGACCAACGCTCAAACAACAAACTTTTGGTTACAACATTTTCCTCACAATGCATTGGACTAACCCACAAGGAGTATAAATAGAAAAATGACTGCTAACAGACAGTATAAGCGACGGTGCCGATAGGAAGGTTTTTGCAGAGCGGCCGGAGGCCCGAAGGTGTCGAAGGAATGACAAGATAGGGTTCAAGACTACCCTTTAAACCTCCAATACTTGGCTGTAACAAGGCCACGTTAACACTTTAATAATTGGCATGCAGTGGGTAGGAACGTTATAGTTCCACGAGCAAGTTTCCAATGATTTGTAAACCCGAATCATACCTTGGAAAGTTCTCCAAGTTTCGTCACACCTTTTGTCAACCCACCTGCGATATAAAATTCAACCACGAAAACCTTAGAGTGATGTTGAGAATGTATTATAACATAGACCCTTATCCTTGGTGTGA